>JAJOOR010004825.1:0-62926 GCA_036250505.1 Solanum acaule | reverse complement strand
GTTATTTTTCCTCATGTATATTACATACTCTTACATTCAAATGTACTGATGTCATTCAACCTCCATCTTTTTATGATGTAGATACATGTGTTTAGGATCATCAATTGGCACTCTGTATACAATTTTGGTGAGCCTCCTTGCATTGCCGACGACTTCAAATTTCCTTTATGTCCAGTTGTTTGGAGGCGTTGTGGGTCTTGTCCCGACACCTAACTTAAACATTACAGGCTTCATAGATAGATAGATTCGAGGAGTCTCTCAGTACATTCTTTCCTTTAAATATGTTTTGCAAATTATTATTATTATTTCAATGAGTACTTTAAGACATTCTTATTGAGTTTTACTTTGAGATCGATTTATGTTTTAAGCCTATTATCGCTTGAGTAAGTCTTCCACTAGGTAGTCAACTAGGCCAAGGGTTTGTCACCAGCAATGGTTCTCGAGTGTTTGACATGTCCATGGTATAGGCTCGAGGTTTGATATTATAGTTTCCCAATTCAGCCCAAAATCTAATGTACTACTCGCTCGACAACATTAGTCGGGCTCACCGAGATCATTCGGCAAATTGCCAATCATGCTTCAGCTCGCCTTCTTCTTGCTCCATACTTTAGGTGTTTGAACCTCAACAGATGATCTCATTTAAGTCTGCTTTTCTAGTTCCCAACTGAGGAGGGCACATCTCGTTCTTAACTGAGGAGGGCTCATCTCGTTCCCAACCGAGGAGGGCTCACCAAGTGTTAACTGTAAATGTTGCAACCTTACTAGCCACAAGTCAGAGTACAAGCACCAAAATCTACCTCATAAATGGATGCAACATACATAAACATATGTGTCAGTACCTGTAATATAATGATAATGTAAGGGAACCAACATATTCATATAAATAAACATATGGAGGAAACAATGGAATAATGTTTCTAAAATGTAAATTTATATGCATAGTAGCCTTGAATTATCATAACATAAAATAGCATTACTAATATACATCAAATGTAGTTAATGAAATATCATAAAAAATGCATAAATTTGGGAGTATCTTCTAACTGACATATGTCATTTAATTCTAAGTGGATGGGTTCTCCTATACTTTTTCAGGGTATAGAACCTTATCTTATCTTATGTGGATCCACTATCATGTGCCACAAAGGGCTAAAGGTCAACTTTCAAAGTGGTGATACATAATCCTACATTGGCACGTAGTTATGAGACTTTGGTTTTTAAAACCTCCATCCTCTCTGTACTAAACAGTCCTCCTAAAACAACATGTGTTTATTTATTGCTCATATGTATATAAATATGTTATTATTCATATCACATGTGCGGCTAAGCTCAATATTCATACCTTAAAAAATTAACCTTTATTTAGGTTGTAAATTATATCATGCTTGATTTAATACTTAAATGTAAAAAATGAATAAGAAACCATAGGAATCAAGCTAAATTAGTGCAATTCTTTTAAAAAAATCAACGTGAAATAATGAAAATATGAGTTCATGAGGAAAAATCATAATTTCATTGGAACCCTAGCTTTCCATCTAAAAATATTGAAGAGTTTCTCGAGAACCAAAATACTTTATACATGAGAGAGAAAGGAATACTCATATTGAAGCCTTACATACCTTGGTGGCGAATCTTGAAGTAAAATCTTGGAAAATGAACCCTAGCCATGCTTTTTTTAGTGTAGGAGTTTAGGATGAATGAGAGAGTTATATTTATGAAAAAATCATTTTCTACATGTTTAGGGCCATTTAGATAACTCCCAAAAGGTTTTTCGGACAAAAATACTCTTAAGAAAATATATTATAAGAGCAGAAAGTCAAAAATTTATTCCAGTGGAGAGTGAGATCCACATTTACTGTGTCACAGAGCCATCGCTAAACTTCTACCAGGTTAAAGTGTCTCTAGTACATCAGCCATAAAGTTTTATACCGAACTCAGTTTGATGTAAACTTTGTGGAGTTGGAAAGAACACTCTTAGACTTTAGATTTGATAGGTTATGGGTGGGTCACTTAATCTTCATATTTTAAGAGATGTGGTCAATTAAAGTTGACCCTTATAAGGAATCTTATAAAAATTTAGCTGATAGAAATGTCTTAGCTTGGTGTTAGAGGTCCTTTATAACCCTAAATCGCTTCAGATACGCGTGCTACAGTTGTTAAAGTACCTTTAATCATATGAGCAAGTCGGACATCATTCAGCTCAAGATCATATACTTACGATGAATGATTCAGACTCTAAGAGTAGAGTTGTGAGGTGTTACAACCATATTGTTATTTGTCTAGGAAGTTACACTAGGAACAACCTCAAAAGGATGGTAGTTTGACTAACTCTGGGTATCTCCAGAGACCAAAAAGTGCCCATAAGTTCATTAAGTTTTGATTTAGATCATCATCCTCTATAGCTCTGAATAGACCGTTCAAGTTTAGAAGCTCGATTATGGTACTAAGTTTAATATTGACTTAAATCCTCTCATTGATAATAAATTGTTTTTTCTCAATTTGTTTCATATTTAGTTCTAGTTGTTTACAATTTGAGCCAATCACTTGTGGTTTATAACCATCTCCACAAATGAATTAATTCTCCTTAATAGTGTTAAGCCAAGAATTATCTGAATATTGTTTGTACTAATCCCTTTGGAGAAGATATATTTCTATATTATCTTTAATGCAACATGAGCTTATTTTATAAAGTGTTTTGTTTTCGTCATGCATCAAAAAATAATATTGGAAATTATATGTTTTATGTCGTTACGAATGTCATAAATATTTATCATAAATTAATAACTTGACTTTAAGCAAAATTCAACTCAAATAGTATGTATTAACCTTTAAATCATACGAGCTTAAGTGTCTAAAAGGTATAGTGTATCTAAAGTGAATTTTGTGAAGTAAGCAAATATGAGATACTTAAAGTTCAACTTTAAAATTTTGATTATTAATAATCTCAAAAATGGAGTACAGGTAAATTTTAGCCTAACCTATTAGTTATATTCACATAAAAAAGGGAAATTATGATAAATAATCATATTATCTACATTTTAAAGAAATAAATAAGTAATTGACCAGATTTCAATTTTAAAAAAATTCCAAATATGAGGTATACAATTATCATAATTTCAAAAGAGCATATTCAACATAAATGATTATATTAATTGTAATGTCACACCCCGAGCCTACACTCTAGGTGGGACTGGCACTCCAGAACCATTGTTGGCCCTAAGCGAACCCTTTGCCTGGCTTACTTACTCAGCGGAAGACTTAACTCAACAAAGATACATCTATGAAATAACTAGAATGTCATAAAGGAACATTCAACTAGCCATTAAGGCAAACCCAAGTCTCAACATAAGATAATGGCAATGAATAGACTAAAGAACTAACATCTGACAGTCTATCTATGAAGCCTCTAAAGAACTGAGATGGATGTCGGAACACATCCACGACATCCTAATGAACTAACTAATACTGAACTCAATGAAAAGGGGTCCTCCGGAAGCAAGGAGGCTCACCTACAAACTCTGGAGCTCAACTAGAATCAACGATGTGTTGGATGCTAATCTTAGTTACTTGTGTCTGCATCATAATAAGATGCAGGCCAAATGGCATCAGTACATTGAATATATGAGTATGCGAGCGGAATTCTAAAACAAGACATAAGCCTGAAAGGAACTAAAAAACTTACCTAGCTCAACTCAACTCAACTCAACATAACTGAACTGATTTCAATATAAAGCAGTGTAAATAAATACAATATAAAGAAAAGCTTGAAAACATGGTTTTCAACTCTGTGTATTTAGAAATATAATAATAACTCTGTATGTATACAAAGATACAATATGAACTATGTTTGTATATGAAAATACAAATATTTCTGATGTATATAAAAATACAAAATACTGTTGTGGGAGTTTCTCTAACCAACAACCATCACTTAAGAGCTAGCATGATGATACATCATTTTGCCTCACGCTGCCAGGGTCGTCCTATATCTTGCCAGGGATATAGAACCTGAACAACTTAGTGGATCCACTAGTCTATGCTAATAAGCACTAAAGGAATCATCTAAAAAGTATGACCCTTTTCTACCCATGATGGCTACATGGTTTATGGCGGCTCTGAGTTTTCTGAACTCTCCCCCATATCGGTGCTCAATACTACTCCCAAAATATACTAGCTCTTTACGTTTAAAAACATAACTTCTTTCTGTGGTTTGAGATAATTGCTCAAAACTTAGCTCAAAGGCTATCTTGGAAATCTCAGTTTCCTCTCTTGCTTATTTGTGAAAGCATTTACTCTTTACTGAAAACTATCTCAAAGGCTCTTTTGGAAATCAAAGTTTAATTCTTTTCTTGCTCAAATGTGAAAACATTTACTCTTTAAATGAAAACTAGCTCAAAGGTTCTTTTGGAAATCAAGGTTTCCTTTCTTCTTTAAATGTGAAAACATTTACTCTTTGGGAATACATAGTCCCGATATATTCTTTTGAAGAAATGAACTTCAAACTTTACTCTTTATTCAACTCAAAACTCAAATCTTAAAAAAAAGTTAAAACGTTTGTAAAAGACTTTAGGAAAACTCTAAGAACTTCTCTTGACTTGACTCTTAACTTATCTTGACTTGGATCTTAACTTCTCTTGACTTGACTCTTAACTTTCCTTGAATTGAATTATGGATTCAAGGATTGTGATTTGTGATAGGGAAGATCTCTTGATGTTTAGGAGTAATTTTTATTAGCTAAACATGAGAAAGGATCAAGAAATCATTGTCTGGAAGCTGGTCCGAGAAGCGGAGATGCTTTTAAATTTTTGGTCGCAAAATAAATTTTGAGGAAGAACGGTCTGTGAATGATCCGCGACGCAAGGAAAAATTTCCAATTCTGAGGAACAGGTCTGCGGACCTGGTACCCAGATTCTGCCGATTTGTTCCTTCTTCATTTTCTAACCCCAAATCGCCTAAATTCGATTCTTTTTCTTCAATTCTCTTTAGATTCAGATACCCAGTGTATGTAGACAAGAATCTAATCAGACACAACTCTAAAATCGATTTTAAACTCTCAAGAACTCCTCAATCTCATCCCAAATTCAAGAACGAAAGCTATTCAACAATACAACTCAAGAACATCAAATTCTCAATCTTTTTAGGACGAAATTACACTGAATAAAACATGTTTGGGGCGTGGGTGAACGAACCCAATGCTTTGTGAACTCACATACCTCGTAGGATTGAATCCTTGGCGAAATCCACAATATAACTTGAACGTTCTTGACGAATCTTGCCTTTTCTCCTTCTTTCTCCTTTCTCCAAGCCCTAGCGTAGATTTCCAATTTTCTAAACTGAACAAATTCAGTTTTGACCCTTAATTAATTCACTAAAACGGATTAAATTATTTGTGTAAGGAAAAGACCAAACTACCGTTTTTAAAAATCCGGATTGGACTTTCCTTATTTGAACAGCCCAACTTCGAATGAGAATATCTAATTCATATGAACTCGGAATCCTGCAAACTCGGCGGCGTTCGAAAGATTATTCCAAGATTGTTCGTACGATATCTGGAAACACACCTAACTCATCCTGAGCTAGAAGTTATGGTCGTTTGAAGTTGACCAAAAATTTAACTTAACATACTAATAAAATTTTCCAGATTTTATATTCTTTCCAAAAATGACTATATCCACTTTTAACTTCTTTCTAGCTCTTTCTAGTTACGGGATGTTACATGTAACCTCATCTGTATTCAATAAAATTTTCTCTCTTCCAATTTTGATTTTCTATATATACTAATCCCTCAACCCATATTCTTCTCACATCTCATTGTTGAGATTTATGTTGAATACTTATTTCTTTACACCTTCATATATACATGGCTTCCTTAGATCTTGAAAGGAACACTTATCGCGAAATAGTTCCGTATGTGTCAATAATTAGTGGTGCTCAAGTTGTGGTATGTTACCCTTTAACTAAGTTACTCGATCAATATTTTTTTTATTTGTTCTTTGAGATGCATTAATCTTTGAGAAATTTTTTGGTTAGGTTTTCAATATTTGTTTTTTTGAAGATACGGAAGTTTTTATTATTATTTTAAGAAAACTATTCATTAATTATTATGTTTTCCTTAAAGCTTTCTTACTTGATTTTATTTTACCATTGATAATAGATAAAACATTTTAATATTGACAATTCGGAAAGCAAAAGAGTTTATGAAATTTGATAAAACATTTTTATTTTTAAATGATTCAAAATTAGAGAATAGAATCAAAAGATAATCATTTTTTTTACTTTTTTATTTTTAAATAATTAAAAATTAAGTGCATTATTTACAGGTTCTACAAAACCAAATTGATAACACAAAATTCATACTAGCACCCACTACTATATCAAGTCAGCCAATATAAGTAACATTTCTATAACATTATTCGTTATTTATTATCATGTCAGATGCTTTAATTTTCCTATGTTATCTTTAATTTATAGTTATTTTTTCACCCTCGTTAGATAATTTGGGGGCATTTAATAACACTGGATGTTTGTGGCATTTGGACTTTGTCCTCATATAGTTTTTTTTTTTTTACAAATAAATAAATATATATATATATATATATATATATATATATATATCGGAAGAAATTACGGTGTAGACTAGATCAGACATAACCTTGTGCTTGTGAAAAAGGGTCAAATACACCCCTCTATAGATTTTATTTTACTAGGAATGAAAGATTTTATTTATTTTTATAGTTACTTCAGTCGAAAAGGTTATACCTACTCATTTCTGTAAAGTAAGTAGGAGTATATGGGTGACTTTTTTATAAACAAGGGGGTATATCAATACTAATTCACAATGTCGAGGGGTATATCAAGCTTTTTAACCTAAATTTAATATTAATGAAGTCGGGATTATTAATTTGTAATCATATGTAAAATACTCATTCACATCTAAATGTATATCATGGAATCAATTTTAATACTAATGCAAAATTAAAAGAATCAAATTAATAGATAATATAATAAACTACTATTTTAATATTTGTAAAGTTTTCTCAAAACGGCCCATTTATAAACTATCTAAATAGAAAAATTAAATATTCGATATTTGTAACTGTTGATTTTCTCTTTAATTATTTATAGAAAATATTGGATATGTTTTCACCTAGTAAGCCAACTATTTAATATGATAGAACATTTGGCGGAATCTTATAGAATACTAAATGGTTTTAATTTTCTTGCATTAAATATTAAATCAATTGAGGGCGATGCATGTTTTCTTATACTTATTTGTTAATAAGAAGACATTATTCGAGCATATAGAATAGTTTTCTTATAAATATGATCTCTTATTGTTGATTATTGGGAATAATTTGGGTTTAAAAATTATTTAGTTTTCTGAAACATTATTGTGAAAGTGAAGAGGATATTTCTAGTGTCTTTTATTAGATATGAAAAAGAAAAATTATAGGTGTAAAAAGAACAAAATATTGATACACTTGAAAATTATAGCAATTTTACCCTGTCATTCAATTCTCTTAGTTTGTTGTTAAGCAAAAATCTTTCTCCCTCGCTTAGAATAATGTAACCTTGATCTTTTTAATTCTACTTTTGAAAAATGATACATTTATATACCATATATTTTTATAAGAGAGAACACTAGGCCCGCCTACGTGACGTTACCACAAGTTAGAATTTCATTTTAAATTTATTTATTTTCAAAAATAGTCTTCCCCTTTGATGAAAATATGTGACTTTTATGAAAAGATGTGACTTTTATGAAAAGTTGTGGCTTTTATGAAGAGTTGCGACTTTTATGAAGAGTTACGATTTTTATGAAAAATTGTTATTTTTATGAAAGGTTGTGACCTTTCC
This sequence comes from Solanum acaule, assembly GCA_036250505.1. Taxonomy (NCBI): domain Eukaryota; kingdom Viridiplantae; phylum Streptophyta; class Magnoliopsida; order Solanales; family Solanaceae; genus Solanum; species Solanum acaule. Next base: position 55,069 of record JAJOOR010004825.1, on the reverse strand, counting down.
GAAAGGTTGTAACTTTTCTAAAGAGTTATGACATTTCCGATAAGGCACAATAAGCATTTATTCACACTACCCTTCATTGTCTATAAATAGAGGGATTTCCTCTCAATTTAAAATAAGAAAATTTTGAACCTCTTCTTCTTCCGCACAATTAAATATTCATGTACTTTGCTCCTGTTGAGTGATACACTGACACTATTGTTTTTGTATCAATATACTTGTGAATAGAATCGTTTCATCCTGAGAGGATCTATTCCTTTAAACCTCGGGTATTGGGTATCAGAGGGGACACTGTGCATTCAGTGGGCTCAATTTTTTCTTTCTGTTTAATTCTATTGTTATAGATCATGGTATATTTTTATAGTCATTAAATTATACTTATGATATTAATTGTTGTTTTCGAGTACATGTTTTAAACTTTTTTGTTTATGTTATCGTAAAGTTATTGTTATAAGTATTTGTTAGTATAGATAAAGATTATTTATTTATTAAAAAATCTAATATCTCATAGTAATACTTCCTGGAGGCAAAAATTATAATTTATAAAATCAAATTAAAGATGATTCATTGAAGGATAAATGGTAAGATGTTATAATTATCATTTTCTTTACATTATTAATGTTAGTTACTACGTAATCTTGTATGTAAGACAATATAGTCTTTTAGTTTTAATAACTGATAGGTTTTAAGTATTATTTTACAAATTCTATGATATCAATTTCCTGAGCGAAGTATGGGTAATTTTACTAGTTTTAAAATAATTTAACTATAGATTCTCTTTTTTTACATTTACAGTTACAAAAATTTAATATATTTTCTTATATGCAAAATGATGTTGAAACATTCACAGTACCTGAAAAACTGGCTAGGAGGAAGAGAAGTTTAGTTACTACCAAAGCAATAGAAAATACTTTGGTTGGCTTTGTAATTGTACCTTCTAAAGGTGCAACAAACCTTTACACTATAAAACTTAAAAAGGTTAGTACATTTGGTTACTTAGACTATTTCTTTGTAAAAGACATTAATATTGTTAGACATTTCTATAGTAGATTCATTTGTCTGGCCATTTTATTATTACTATAGTGAAATATTATTATAAAAAAAAGACATACAATATAACATAACATGAAAAATCAGTTCTAAAAAACCATGGTTGTTATAGTAAAAGATTGTAAATAAGATGTTTAGTAAATGGAGAGGCCTGACTATTTTAATATTTCATTATGTACTCAACTAATAGAATGAAGACATGGCAAGTGATTCATATGGACTTAATCGCAAATATTATGAGATGCTACATGGATGGAAAGTTGAAAGGCAACAACGTCAAAATGGAAGATGTGAAACGGTAATATAAGTTCTTTTATAATTTTTTTTCCTTTTATTTGAATATTGAGTCTTACTACTTTCTTAAAGTACACTCACATTTATCTATTTATCTAATAATATTTATTATTTAGAATGAAGGTTTTAGATGAACCTTCGACATTTATTATTTTTTTATGTCCTTCTTCACAATTGAGATTTAGTGATAGTCATTCGCAATCGAATTACAATTTAATTGCACTTAATTTTCCTATTCTTCTGCCTTTAAATAATAGTAATTAAGATACCATCAAACGTTTTTTTTGTGATTTTTATTTTTATTATTATTTATTTGGTAATATTGTGATTTTAATTTTTTGCAATGTAATTTCTATATAAAAATTAAGGAAATTCATCTTGGATTGCAGTTTTACTTCCATGAGAGCAAACGTAGTATGTGTCGATCTATTGGGGATGTAAGAAGATATATCTTCGAAGGTTTTGAAAACTTGAATGTAGATGTTCAGCCATAAACCATTGTAGTAATTGAGTCAAAGGTACGTTGTTACATTACATGAATTTTCATTGATAATGGTAGTCATTTTGGTCATCTTTCTAGAAAACCAAATTTACTTATTTAGAGAGTTGAAGTGTTTGGTCAAGCTATTAAGAAAAAACAAGAATTTTTGTGTAGTATAGTAGTTATGGTTTTTCAAAATTAAGCTTTATAATTGGCTTTTACTTTTTGAAAGTTTAGCCGAGCACCAAATTTTTTGCTCTAATATTGATAAAAGTATTTTTCTCAAATTAATTAGGAAAACACAAATTAATTTACTACATTCCTAAATTGCCTTTTAAAAATCATCTGTAACAAAAAAAATCACTTTAAAAATATAAGGGATAAGTAAAGGAGTTATACCACATTGGATCTTATGTATGTCCTCTTGCCTTGAAATATTTCTACAAGAAATTATTTTCATAACTTGAACTTCACTATAACCGATAGTTACAAAATGGTAACATTAACCCTCATGTTAAGGCCTCATGACAATTATATTATTTTTACAAACAAACTCTTATTAAATTTAAGGTTGGAGTTATAGAAAAGAAATCGAAGAAAAGGAAAGGAGAATCTTCAATCTCAGAGAGGGAATCTACAGCAAAGAAGAGCAAAAGAAATGGACACGACAATCCAAATAAGAGTGAGACTCAAAAAATTCTTGATGATGCCTGGAACAGCCTTATGAACATGTATGACCTACGCAATAACCAGGCAACTCATGTTAAGACAACTATTACTAATTGCAATTATACAAAAATTAGACAAATGAAAAAAAATTAGATAATCGCGATAGAACTTTTGTTGCTAAACATAAAAGTCGCAGCTTATCCTATTTAATGAAGGTTCTTTGTTCATATTAATGAGTTTTAGTTTTCTATCACTTGGTTGTTCCATTTACAAATATAAGTATCTATGTTTGTTGGAGCTTTGATAAAGTTGGCAAAACGACTTCATTTTATAGATTATGGGTTCCATCCATAAAAAGAAGTTGACAAAATAGTGCATGAGAATATTGATGAAAAAAAGATTGTGCCATGCACACATAAATATTTTCATTGATGAACAAGACGACGACAAAGAAAAAGTTATGGTTAGCTTGAAAAAGAAGAAGAAGGAAGAGTTGGCTATATGATTTTCACATTATGAAGATCTCTAGGCAAACCCTTAACTAATACATTCGACAAGATCACATGAGTTCTTTAATTAGTACTTGCACATTTATTGTTATTTACTTTTGTTTGTAATTTCTAAGTCCAATTTAGATCTTATGTATTAAACAAATGATTAGTTTCATCTTGATATAAAAAAATCAGTTTAATGTATGTTTCAGATTTGGTTTCATATTGATACAAAAATCAGTTTAACATATGTGTTTCTATTTATGTCTATGTCACTTAGAACTCATATCTTTCTATTCGCGGAAAGATTTTTTCAATATCTCTATCAGAAACACCAATTCTCCTTCCTACTTTAAGTCAAGTAAAACTTGGTTTTTTTTAAGTATTCGTAATTTGGACATCAATTTTCGACTATGGGGAAAATTCCTTTACTCATAGACTTCATAGATAGGTTAGTTTATCCAAAAAAGTGTTGAAATAGGACCGACATTATCTCAAAAAGGTCTAAATATACTTTACATCCTTCTATTTAGTTAGAAATACCCCTCTTCTTACATTTTAGGCTCAGGCATATCACTTGACTAATTGTCAACACTGAATTAAAATTTTTATTAAAACTCTACGTGCTATTTTGTTACTGGTCCTATTTTTTAATCCAACCCAAATTAAAAAAAATTACTCACTTGATTTCTAACATACTCAAGCTATTCTTTTATTGAATTTTTAAAAATATTTAAATTCCTCAAAATTATTTTTCGTTTAAAAACAAGACCTCTAGAGGTCGTTTCATTAAAACAATATCTCAAAGAAATCAACCTCTAGAGGTCAGCTTGCATTCAGACGGAATGAATCCCTTACCCAACAGATCCTAAAGCTAACCACGAATCACTTTGAGCTCTATGGGGTCCATACGGTAAGGCGGAATAGATATAGGATGAGTTCCTACCTCAAGGCAATAGAAAAGTCAATATCACACCCAGGAGGAAGGCTTGGTAAGTCAGTAGGTAAAACACCAACATCTCACGAATAGCCTGGACTAAATCAATAGAAGGAACCTCCCTACTCACATCCTATACATAATCCAAATAAGCTAGACACACTGCAGACATTAATCTCAGAGGCTGAATAAAAGAGATAACCCCAACTGCCGTCTGAATACGGGACCCCTGCCATACCAACAAAAGAACACTGGGCATGTGTAGGGCAAAAGTCTTGCAAAAAAATCCAAGACCGCACTTTATGGGGATAAATAGTCCATTCCTAGAATCATATTAAAATGCAACATATAAAACAATATAACGTATGTACGGGTGTCACACCCTTTGATAGTCACCAAACAAGATCAAAACACTTGATCAACTACTAAAGACGCATGCACCGGGGTCGAAACATACAATGGCGCTGCAAAGGTCTCCAAAGTCATACTCTAACAGGAAGCATATACGACACAAATACATATGAAAAAGTAGAGCCTAAATCAAATAAAGTTGAGGCAGGTTGATGGCATAAAAGAATCATACATGTGATAACAACGTCTAATGCCTTAGCCTCCACCCTCAGCAGACCAGCTTATAGATGGGCAGTTTCTCCTCTACACAGAGCATCAGCCCTACAACAAGACTATTCTCCCAGGGTCCATCCCCTACTCCTTAATTATTACCTCGTTGTTCATGACCCTAGGCACCACCTCTAGTTGGAGGTGCTACCGCTACAACTAGTCTAGTTAGATGTGGAGCATATGCTATCATCCCTCGCTAGGGACAATCCTTGGACAGCTGATTAGGATCCCCCCATTCATTGAAACCTTATGAAGATTGGCCCATAAAGTAAAGACACCATGATCGGAAGCACTCAACACTGAACCTCATATACTCTGACCCATACCAGCATCAACCTAGTTGTACATATTACCCTATAAAGCCTAAAGTGAGCCCTAGATATGGAATCTAAACTTAGCATGGTAAAACATTTTTTGAGGTCTATCATATGAATACTTGCCTCTTGAATGGAACCTATTGTAGCTACCCCGATGTCGATCCCTCTTGTCGCTGCCCCGTGGGCCTTGCAATAAAGCTTCTCCATAGTGCTGACATGGTCAACTACATCCAAGAAGGAGCGGCCCATTGATGCCAAAGTCGCAGTCTCAATCTACACCAAAAATCTTCACCCACGAACATAACAAATGTCATTCCCCGAGCCTACACCTTGGATGTATCCGACTCTCAGAAACCATTGTTGGTCCCCAAGCAACTCCTTTTTGTAGGTGAATACTTATAGAAAGACTAACTCAATCATACACTAGCATCAAGGACCGAAGAAAATACTTTAAACAGATACTGAATCTAAAACTACTGAAATTAAAGAATATGATAGTAAAGTTAGCAACACATCTGCAAAAAAATAAATATTGAATGACTCTCTAACCATGCCCATCTATGAAGCTTTTAATGTTTGAAGATATGTGTCAAGACAAGACCCATGACACCTCAAAACACTAATACTACTAAGAAAAATACTAGAGTCTTCTAAAGGCAAGGAGGTTTCATCGAAAGATGACAAATGGATAATAATATCTCAATGAAGCGCCTATTGATGATCCTAGACACCTATATCTGCATCATAAAATGATGCATGTTGAATGAAATTAGTACATGGAATGTACGATATGTAATAAGGCTGAATGAAACAACCACTGAACTGGAGAATTGAAAGTAACTCAATTGAAGTCAACATGGATCATGATGAAAACCATTTAAACTCTTACAATAAGGGTAAAATAATAATAAATACTAAAATGTATGAATACATAAATACTTTACTTTACTTTATTGGAGAGTTTCCCTAACCGACAACAATCACTATAAGCCTCATGATGATATAACGTCATATAGATATTGCCAACTTATGGATCGATCAAATAGGCCTTCTCAGAAGCAGTGAAGATTTGTCCCAATGTTTGTATGATCCAATACTACATTTCCACATAGTAAATGGGGTTTGAGTCATATGAACTCTTACCCAAATCGGTGGACAATATCACTCTCAAAATATTACTATATATGCCTATGAAAAGTAATCACTAGATTGAGTTAGTACTTATAATACCCTCTTTATTGTGTAACTAAACTTTACTTTATTTGTCTGAAATGCTTCTAAAATTTGTATATCGTTTCCTTAAAATAGTACTTTCTTTCTAAGTATAAATAAAATAATACAATTGGAACCATTAGTGTTACATTAAATGCTTCTCAAAAGATACTATAAAGCCTCTTCTTTGACTCACTTTAAATTGTGAAAGTCAATGCATAGAATATTTAAACAAAAGTATTCAACAAAACTCAATAACTACGGTTCACATAATAATATAAACCATGAACAAGAACTCAAAATATCAAATGTATAGAGTAGAATGATCGCAATACTCAAGAATCTAAACTCGAAATAAGAACACAACCTAGTGAGGAAACTCATGGAACTTTGGGTAGAACCTTAGATTCATCTCTTTACTAACTAAATTTAGATGTAGGGCGTGAGGATAACCTTAGTCCAACAGTATGAATATCCTTACATACCCAGAAGAACAAAGTTCATGGACAAACTTAATGAATGCTTGAAAATCCTAGCTTTCTCCTCTTGGATCCTTGATCTAAGTCATTGGAATGGATATGGGAGTGTTAGGGTCGAATGGTACTGTTTAGAGCCTTCATTAGGTGTGAAAAAATTGGTGTTAGGCTTTGAAAGGGTGGGAAAAGACTAAACTGACCCTACTTAAAAACTATTAAACAACTTCTACTGACACTATGTACGGTCTGTATAAACTTTTACAAACCGTACTGGTGAATCGTAGAAGGACTACAGGGACTACAACTTTTTAATAAATTCAATGGCCAAGGTCTACATGTAGTAGACCTTTCTATGACTCGTAGGTCCCTTTCATGGAATCCAAGGTCAAAATTCCTCTAAGTGACATCTCCTTCCTAGGAGCCCTAGGCTACATGATGTAGGACTTTGTACGGTCTGTAGACCTATCCATAGAACCTATATCTATAAATATTTCACCAAGTATGGAACCTTCCTACGACCATTTCTTATGGGTTGTATAACTTTCTATCGACCAACATATTGGTCATAGAAACTCTTCTGGGACTTGGTGATTAGTGGTAGATTTACACTCATTTTAGGACTATTAATTTTAATAATTAGTGTCCTCAATGCCTAATTATGTCATATTCTAAAAATATTTTGATGATTTATAGTTATGAAGGCTAAGGGATAAGGCAAGCATGAATATTTGAAGGAAAGGCCAAAAGCATGGGAAAAAATGTAAACTCAACGTTGTTAATCACCTAACAAGAAGGGTAGATTTCCCAATTGGCATGACCTTACCCAAAGTGACAATGCTCAACACTTGAAATAATTGAGGCAGGTTGGTGAACTCAAAAGGAAAGGCGACTTGCAGAACGCAAAGGGAAAACATGCTGACCATCACCGAAAATGATAGGACTTTGAGGAAAATTACAAGCTTGAAAGGTGAACAAAGGTGGTACTCGGTGATTCACCTATTGTGAAAGGCAGACTCAAACGAGCTTGCTGATTAAGGTTCAAAAACCTAAAGCCTAAAGCAAGAGAAAGACGGTCTAAGAAGTAAATGATGATCCATTGAATAAGCTTGGTGAGCCCGACAAACGTTGTCGAAGTGGTCACGCAGTGAATTTTTTGCCAAATTTTTGGAAAACTATAAATAGCCCAAAGTAGAGAGGAAAAATGGGTTTTTTGGAGAGACTTTTTAAGTGAGAGTTTTTCCTTCTAAAGAGTGAAATAATTTACCTTGTGAACATCTTTAGTCTTGGGGTTTTTACCTTTTCTCTTAAAATTTACTATTTGAAGTTGAATGCAAAGTGGGTGTTGCTTATAATGTCTTAATTTCATGTCATCCATTGTTGATTTCATGAAAGATATAAATTCTTTACATTTTGTGATGGGTGGCTAAAACCCCAAAGTCAAGGGGTGAACTTATGGGGTTCGATGTTGATTTAATGTAGTGGGTATTCTGTTTTGCTCTATTTTGCTGTTGTTCATCCATGGATTTGGGCAATACTTATGGGGTTTGATGTTGATTTAATGTAATGGGTATTGTGTTAACTTATGGGTTAAGGGTGCAAACTTGGACCTTCTTCTAATATTTGATTGATGCTTGTAAGAGATTGAGTGGAGTGGCTAGTTAATTCAATACTTGTAATTTAGGTTTGATATATATAGTTTTCTTGAAAAAGAGTTTATGGGTCTTATCTATTTGACCTAATTATGTTCAAAAGAAAGAAGAGTCTAAGGTAATGGGTTGTTTAGTTATGTACATAGATGAGACCGAAAGGAGATTCTATGAACTGACTTACAAGATCGAAAAAAAGATTAGTGTCATTGAAGATTACCCAGCCTACCCATGAATATTTAACAGTATTAAGCAACACAATTACCCCTATGTGACATCAATTTTCAATCTCTACACCCCTAGATTACTTGCTACGTACTAGAATTTAAGAAATTTAAGTTAAATAGTACTTCTCTATATCAAAATCTTTTTTGTAAATTTGGTGGAATCATCCACTCATTGTTCTTACTGCTGCAAATGAATTGATTTACATTGTAAATTTCTTCATAGAATTCCTTGCACTATATCACTCTCTATGGATTCGACCTTGACTCTTAGTTCGGTATTTTTTTTGATGATGACCGCTTATTCTTTAGATTTGTTTTAGAGAGTGGTTTGAGCATTATAAAAAATAGCACTACTGTTGGAAAGTGATCGCTATGAATTTGATTTGAGAATTTTTTAAAAAGTTTGTTTAGTTATAGTAGATTGTTGCTTGGTGTGTGGTTTCCTGATTTGCCGGTGCAAAACATAAGTGACCACAGTAATGACAACGATAGTCACTACATATAAAATGATAATATGAGTGATTTTAATTACATGCACATGAACGTAATTCAAACAATGGGAGCCACCCGGTTACCACCTACAACAGGAAGGGTTGTTTTTCATGTAACCGGGACAATGCTACAGCTACTCCATTTGAGAGGAATATTTGCGGGTTTAGCTCATGAAGACCCCATGAGCACCTTCAGAATTGTGTAGATGTATATGGGCCATTTGTCTCACAGGAGTCCATAAGGCTGAGGTTATTCCCGTTCTGTTTGACAGATGAAGCTATACGATGGTTGGCGGAATTGCCAAAGGATTCTATCACTTCTTGGGAGGAGTTACCAAAAGCCTTCTTGGACAAATTCTTTTGTCCCTCGAAGATAGTAAATCTTAGATACCGGATCCAAAACTTTGAGAGAATTGAAGGTGAATCTCTACATGAGATGGAACACCCCAAAAATTTACTCTTCGAATCAGAATCATTTTTCTTAAGTATATGAGCTTGAACCGGCTGATGTACTACTTGATAATGTGTTCTTAGGTTCTTTACCAAGTGTAGAAAGGGTATCGGAAGTGATTTAGGGTCATAAGGGACCTCTAATACTAAGTCAAGTTCAAAGTATTTTTACCGGCTAAATTTTTCGCATTAGTATATGCAAGGGTCAACTTTAGATAATCATATCTCTTAGAATATGCATAGTTATGTAACCCATAACCTATCAATTTAAAGATCTATGAGTCTTTTTGTCAATGCCACAAAGTTTGTATCAATTGGAGTTTGGAGTAAAAGTTATGCCTATTTTACTAGGAACTATTTTGCCATGCACCAGCCGCGCGGCCGAGGAGTTTTTCCCGCGGGCGCGGCGAGGTAACAGCTACTGCCTTCCTGCACGGCTCACTGCGTGCCAGAGGCATTTTCTGCACGGGGGCGCGGGCGTCTGCTTCTTTTAGAAACCCCTCAAATACGTAGTTCACCTCCTTAGTTCATAAATTTACCCTAGAAAGAGAAGTTTTCAAGAAACTAACTTTCTCCAAGGTTCATCAATCATCCAAGGTAAGATTTTACCATAGAACTTCATCATTCTTGCATCTTAACATGAATTAACATCTCCTACTCATGAAATTCATAGATTTTTCAAGAAATCTCTTCAAGAACTCATCTCTAATTCGTTTTAGTGTGATTGGGTAAGTAAAAGACCAAAATACCCCTCATATTTTCGGGTAACTTTCCTTAAATGGATAGCCTAACTTCAAATGGGAATTCACTCATACGAGCTCAAAAATTAGCTAACTCAATGGTGTTGGAAAGTGGATTCTAAGACCTTTCATTTGATATCTTATGGGACACCTAATTCATCTTGTACTGAAAGTTATGGTCGTTTGAAGTTGACCAAAAACTTGTAACTTATGTCTAACTTGCAAAATTTCAGATTTTGCTAATTCCAATTTAGTTCTTTCTATTTTTAGCTCTTTCAAATACCGAGGTGTTACAATTTTAGTAAAGTTTAGCAACATATTTACAAATGAATACTGAAAGACTCTCTAACTCTATCAATCTATTAAGCTTTTAATGTTTGAATATATGTGTCAAGACAAGACCCAAAATATCTCAAAACACTACTACTACTACGAAGAAATAAACTGGAGCTTTCCAAATGCAAGGAAGTCTCACCAAAATATGATGGATGGACGATGTGATCTCAATGAAGAACCTATTGAAGATCGTCAATATATGTATCTGCATCATAAAATAATTCACGTTAAATGACATCAGTACATGGAATGTACGATATGTAATAAGGCTGAATGAAACAAACTCTAAAGTGGAGGATTTCACTAAATTGAAGTACAGCATTGATCACGAGGAAAACCATTTAAAATCTTTCTATAAGGGTAGAATAATAATAAATACTAAAATGAATGAATATATAAATACTTTACTTTACCGGGGAGTTTCTCTAATCGACAACCATCACTATGAGCCTCGTGATGATACAATATCATATCTATATTTTTCCAGAGTCACTGTAAACCTTGTAGGCTATAGGAAATGACTTTAACTTATGGATCAATCTAATAGGCCTTCTTAGAAGTGGTGAGGATGTGTCCCAATGTCGGTATGATCCTATCCTACATTGCCACGTAGTTTATGGTGTTTGATTCATATGAAGTCTTACCTAAATTGGTGCACAATATCACTCTCAAAATATTATTACATATGGTCATAATAAGTACTCTTTAGGTTTAGTTAATACTTACCAGACCCTATTTATCAGGTAAGTGAGCTTCACTTTATCTCTCTAAAATGCTTCTGAAATTTGTATATGCTTTTCTTGAAATCGTAGTTTCTTTCAAAGTATAAATTAATACATTTGGAACCATTAGTGTTACCATAAAGGCTTATCAAAAGATACTATAAAGATTCTTCGTGAACTTACTTTAAATTCTGAAAGTCAAACAAACATTAAACAAAACTCAATAATTATGGCTCACATGATACTATAAATCATGAAAAATAACTCAAAATATCAATTGTATAAAGTAGCATGATCACAATACTCAAGAATCTGAACTCGAAATAAGAACACAACCTAGTGAGGAAACTCATGGAAATTTTGGTAGAACCCTAGATTTATCTCTTTACTAACTGAATTTAAATGTAAGTAGTGAGGGTGAACATAGTCCAACACTATGAATAGCCTTACCTAACTAGAAGAACAAAGTTTTTGGAGAAACATAACGAACGCTTGGAAACCCTAGCTTTCTCTTCTTGGTTCCTTGCTCTAAGTCATTGGAATGATTATGGGGTGTTAGGGTCGAATGGTGCTATTTAGAGCCTTACTTGGTTGAGTTTGTGCCCAAACTTTCTAAAATTTCTTATGTTGGCGAAAAATGTGAAATTGAAACCTTGTGTGAGTTGGGTGTTTGTTTAATTTTTTATGGGTGAATTTTGATTCGCCCAGTGTTGCTTCGATTGCATAATTTTAACCAACAATAGATGGAGTGATGACTTTCTTAAGAGAAAATCTTCATGTTGGGTAATACTTTGTGATATTTGGGGGAAGTTGGAGTACCCAAGGGTAGAAAGTAATGTTTGAGTAATAAAGACACAACTTTCGATGAAAGTGTCTACGATCGTACAATAGTTTAGTAACCCAATCAAGGGTTGGGATCGTTCCCAAGAGAGTGGTTTTGAGAATTAATAGAAAAATAAAACTTAGTTCTAACTATCTGTAGCTAAAGACATTAACGATTAAACAGATTGTAAATTAAAGAGGGACACAAGAGTGTCAATTAACAATGGGGGGTTTTGTCACAAGTATGTAAAAAAAGTAAAATAAACAAGGGTTTCTAAGTAATGAGAGGGGATACTTGGGATGTGACAGGAATACGGGTTAAGCTACATTATTTGGTACATGCTTTCGATAGAAGATTCATAGAGTAATTGTGACTAGGCTAGACTTTAAGGGGGATAAGCTCTCTCTCGAGCAACTTACCCCGTTTTGAATGCGTTCCTCTCGGACATCCACTTACCGCATGAAGACCAGCCTACACCTTAAACCACTCACTGTCTCGAGCTGAGTGTGTGGATATGGGACTAGGGTTCAATCTCTCGAGCTGAACCTCATGTCGACCCACTCACACTAGCCATCAATCTAGTGATCTTAGTTTTACGACCTCTCTCTCAAGCAAGCCGAAAACACATAAATAAACTTGTATTTGCAACTACAAATTCATTAAATTCATCCATAACAACTAAACAAAATCACATTTAAACTACGATTAAATTATCAGCAAACAACACCAAACAATTATCTTAACCCATATTCGCTAAATCACACCCCAAGAATTGGGGTTTTTAGCCTCACATCAAGAGATATAAATTTATACCTAAATGAGCTTGCATTCAAATGGGTATGAAGATTTATACCAAGTTACCTGTATTTTGCATAGGGCATCAAGTTAATGCTTGCTCCTAAATCGCATAATGCTTTAGCGAATTGGAGCATGCCAATTGTGCACGGGATTGTGAATGCCCCAAGGTCTTCTCTCTTAGTGATTGACTCATTTGTCATAATTGCACTGCAACTATGGGGCACCTCAATTGTTTCATAGTCCAAGCATTTGGTGTATCCTGACATTTCCAACAATGCTTCCACCAGAGGAAGATTAATTGATAAGTTCTTGAATAATGACAATTTTTTTTTGAACTTCTCATCTTCATTCTTCTTTATCAAACATTGAGGAAATGGTGGCGGTATTTTGGGTAAAGGGTGTGTGACTTTTGGAACCTGAACATGTTGCTTTGCATCCTCTTGTGGTTCTTTGGCAAGGTTTTATGGAATAGGCAATTCTCGTTCCTTTATACCTTGGCTCTCTTCCTGCATTCGAGGGTCCTCAGCCTCCATCACATTCCCTTTTGCCATCTTTCCACTCCGGGTAACTACATCCAGCCCTCTTTCATTATCTTCCATCAGTGTCCTGGATGTTAATTGAGCTGATAATAGACTCAATTGACCTTCTAGCGTTTTGATGGCATCAATATGAGAATTCACTTTACTGTTTAATGATGAAAAGTCATCTCTCATCCCTTTTAGCAAATCATTAGAGCCCTCAACTTTATCAAGTATGCGTGACAATAGATCATTTACCCGAGGACTACTTGCACTCCCTTTTGATTTCGGGCCTTCTCTCAATTGAGTATGGTCTTCCTCATGGCCATCTTGTTCAGCCAAATCATGGCAATATCTCCTTGATTCTTCACTTCTATAATGGTTCCAACCTTGATTTTCGCCCCACTGTTGATAACGTGGGTGGAAACCTTCCTCATATCTTATGGAGTTTTAACCTTGGTTCTCCCCCGATCTTAAGTAACCAAAAGAAAAACCCTCATCAACTCGAAATAATCCATACGTCCTCTTCATGTGCTCTTGTATCACTTCCATTTGAGACAACATCTTTTTGATGTTTTCATCGCTCTCCCTTTCTTTATTGAGCTGTTCTTGTGTTAATCTGAAGCATAGTGGGGAAACTTGGTCATCTTTTGTGTACCATGCTTGATTTACTCTAGTCATTCCATCTAGGAGGAATGAGGCTACTTCAAATGATTGTAACATTATTCCTCCTTGCACCAATTGGTTAGCTATTCCTTTATTAACCGAGTTCAGACTACGGTAAAAGTATTGGAGCAACAATTCACCTGGCAATCCATGCAATGGGAACTTACGCAAATATCTCTTGAACTTTGTCCATGATTCGTGAATTGGTTCACCCTCCTTTTGCATAAAATTCTGAATGTCGTCTCTCAGTTTCATCATTCTTGATGGAGGAAAGAATCGTTCGTGAAAGGCCATAACCAGCTCCTCCCATGATTTGATGGAGTTGTTTGGAAGCTGGACCAACTATTTAATAGCTCCCCCGGTCAATGATAATGGAAATAAGTGAAGCCATATGGATTCTTGAGATAGATTCTTCAACGATAAAGGGGTGTACACTTTCACAAATCTTCGTATACGTTCGTGTGGATCTTCATGCTCTAACCCTCCAAATAAACCTCTTGAATGTATGAGCTGAAGTGTTGCGCTAGTAACTTTGAGCATTGCGTTTCCTTCGGCTTGTGGCATGCAAATTGCACCCATCTCACCCACATGGGCAGGGTCATAAACACTATTAACATCATCGATGTCATCTCAATGAAAATCACCACCCCCTGGGTGACCTGCTTGTCAGCTATTCTCCCCATTTGCACTCATATGTCCTGTTGTGACACACAAATACTCAAAACAAAACTGAAGATTATGTGAGTAAACTACAACTAAGAAGAACAAAAATTCTACTAATCTAAAAATTCTCAAATAATACCACTCCCCGGCAGAGGTGCCATTTTGATGTTTGTATAATCAAGAACACAACTTCCGATATAAGTGTCTACGATCGTGCAATAGTTTAGTAACCCAACCAAGGGTTGGGATTGGTCCCAAGAGAGTGGTTTGAATTAATAGCAAAATAAAACTTAGTTCTAACTAGCCATAGCTAAAGACCTTAACGATTAAAAATATTGTAAATTAAAGAGGGACACAAGAGTGTCAATTAACAATGGGTGGTTTTGTCATAAGTAGGTAAAAACAACAAAATAAACAAGGGTTTCTAAGTAATGAGAGGGGATCCGTGGGATGTGACGGGAATACAGGTTAAGCTAGATTATTGGGTACATGCATTCGATAGAAGATTCACAGAGTAATTGTGACTAGGCTAGACTTTAAGGGGGATAAGCTCTCTCTCGAGCAACTTACCCCGTTTCGAATGCGTTCCTCTCAGACACCCACTTACCGCATAAAGACCAGTTTACACCTTAAACCACTCACTGTCTCGAGCTGAGTGTGTGGATATGGGACTAGGGTTCAATCTCTCGAGCTGAACCTCATGTCGACCCACTCACACTAGCCATCAATCTAGTGATCTTAGTTTTACGACCTCTCTCTCAAGCAAGCCGAAAACACATAAATAAACTTGTATTTGCAACTACAAATTCATTAAATTCATCCATAACAACTAAACAAAATCACATTTAAACTACGATTAAACTATCAGCAAACAACACCAAACAATTATCTTAACCCATATTCGCTAAATCAATCCCCAAGAATTGGGGTTTTTAGCCATACATCAAGAGATAGAAATTTATACCTAAAATGATCTTGCATTCAAACGAGTATGAAGATTTAAGTCTTGTTATAGGCCAAGAATGAAGAATCCAAAAAACCCAAGTCCAAATCCTTGGAGATAAAATCCTCATTTTTTTCAAGTCTTCAAAACCATTTCAAACTCAGAGAAAAAATACTAAAAAGTACTATTCTATAAGAAAATTATAATAATTGTTCGATTCCCAAAACTACAACTCTAACTAGTATTTATAGTTCTCACATATTTGTGCTGCAGGGGATCATTCAGCATCGTTAGTCAGAATCGCCGATCAACTTGGCGATTCGCCCTTTGGTGTGGTTCATCGCCCTCTTGCACCAGCCTTCCCAGTAGGCGAGCCTCAGAGAAAAAAATTTAAATGTGTCTTCTTTCGGGTTAGGTTTAAACTAACCTTCACCAAATCTATGTTTGAATGCCTGTGCCTTGTAGGAAATGTCTAAAACAAAAGGGAAGCGAGTTGTGACTTGTGATACAGACTCTGACATGGAATCCTCTCTTCCTCCTCCAAAAAAGCAAAAAGGGATAGCCATAAATGAGCCTTCTCAACAACAAACCACTCCACGGTCCTGGCTGCGTGAGAGTGAGAAACCATGATAAAGAGTTGTTAGATAAAAGACTGATATTTGATCCAAGTTGGTGCAACCTTCTCAAGATCAGGCATCTACTTCTTGTGTTCTCTCGATAATAACTACAAGAGCCCTCAAAAGGTTTAAGGTTGCTACAGAACACACTATTTTAGAGGAGAGACGACTCTCCATTGATGGGGTGATGAGTGATTACCTAGTTGTATGGGGTATGCTTAAATTTCATGGGTTTGCGAGGTTCACAAGACCTTGACCTCTTTATATCCCAGCATGAGTACGGGAGTTCTGTGCAACCTACACAAAAGCTTTGCCAATGAAGATGAAGGGAACAATTTGGAAGCCATTGAAAGGTGTAAAAGTTCGTGGCAAGATGGTGTAATGCCTAGAAGTAATGATAAATGAGATATTGGGTATAAAAGGCACCAGTAATGCTAAATTCAAACTCATAATAAACATAGATTTAGTGGAATGGAAGGGTTGGTTGGCTCATCTCATCTCTAACATGTCCTTACCATGGGTGGTTGATTGAACAAAGATTGAATAGAAAGATATGGATGTCGCCTCGTAATACTAGTTCGGGTTCATTAGTAGCAATATCATGCAATCTCAGAATGAGTCCATTCTTTATCTTACAAAAGCCGTACTAATTGTCTTCATCATGGATAGGTCATCAATTAGTGTTGGTGGGTTTATTGTTAATGACATATTGATGAGGGCCAGGCAAGAGCAGACATCCCTTTCATTTCCGGCTTTGATCACACAGTTATGTGAAGGTCCAAGAGTTTCCTTTCGGGGGAAGACTTATGTATGCATCACCTTAGCCTCCTTTAACGACATTCAGAGGATTGAGGATGATTAATTAGAGAATGATGTTGTTAGGAGTAAGTTGGAACGACCAAATACTATGTCCGTGGTTGATCTTGCTACTGTTGAAGTTGAGGCCACTCCATCAACTCCTTCTTTGGAGCAATCAGGTACACCCCTGCCCTCCAATATTCCCTCTACCTCTACTTATGTTGCTACTGCACCTCCCCCACTCCTATCTCTGACCCCTCTTGACCCATGCCATGATCTACCAAATGGGTAATAATTCTTTGTAAGCGAATATGAGAACAGCGAGCGTTGAAAGGTTATGCCTAAGATAATTGATCAGGAAATTGAGGCTTTTTTGTGACCTCGATAGATAGGTTAACTTAGTACGAGGCCACTATAGGGTCTCATGGAGAGAAGTTAGTTAACCTCACTACTAGGTTAGACTCCCGAGAAAAGGTTGAGGGTACTTTAGATTTTTGATCTATGATGAGTGTTGATATAGGTACTCCTAAGGTTTATGTAGAACAACTGAGATATATGGATATTTCTATGTTCTGGGGTGAGGTTCCCTTTCATGATGCGGCCGAGGATATGTCTACTAGTGTACCAAACGTGGCTGAGTGTGGGTGGTACAACTATTGGTGATGTTTTAGATTTTGATGCTGATGAATATGTAGTTGAGGATGTGGATGATAAAGAGAAAGATGAGTAGGAGATTAGGAGAGATCAGGATGAGAAACAAATTGCTTTGAAACTTACGAAACTTCAGGATCTTGAAGAGTCGATGGTGCATGCTAAATTGGAGAGATCCCTTGAGAAGACATTTGTAGTTGGCACCAGTAGAGTTTCTTCAGACTCCATCATTCCTCCTATTTATGTACCTGGCACTGATGCCTCGGTTGAGCCTACTTTGCTTCCTCTAGTGATTACTTTTTCGGGCACTGATGACTAGGAGTATGTCACTGCTCCTGAGACTCTAGATGCGAGCACTTCACATGCATAGAGTACCAGGGGGACTTTTACCTCATATCCAATACTCTTTTCTTTTATTTTGCATTGAAGACACTGTTGTTTTAATTTTGGTGGGGGTGAAGGCATTTGTGCCAATATTCCCTTTTTTTATTGTATTTTGTTACTTTCAGTTTTACTTTTGGGTAATTGTAGTATCTTATTATTTATTGTTTTATTTTAGTTGTTTGATGGTTTAGTAGCTCATTTTAAGCCTCTCCATTTTCATTTTCCCCATGAGTTTTGGAAATCCTTGAATTTTCATTGATAATGATTTGAGGATCAACTGTGTTCAGTATAGATGTCTTGTATATAACTCATGATGAGCATTGTGCTTAGTGTGGGTATTGTAAGAAGAAATCGATGTGGCTTCCCTTTTGAATGATCTTTTTGAATCTTGTGTTGACTAGCTGCATTTTTTATGTGAGCCTTGCATTGAACATCACATGTATGCTTTTGATCTTGATGGGCTATGCTAAATAGTAGTGTTTGAAGTACCCTGTGTGGTAAGGTTTTACTTGGAAGCATGCTTGTTGAATGTAAGAAATGATCTTGGGCAGAAATTTTGAGAGGGAACCCAAATGTTCATACCCTTTTTGTGACTACCTTGTGGGGGTGTAGAATCATTTTGACATCATTTGAGCCTAAATCATTTGTTGACAATCGTTTTGAAACCTCTTGAGCCAAATTATCCCTAACGTCTCACCCATTTATTCTTTTCGAAGCATTGGTTTGTTTGAATTGCCAACTTCGACCAAAAGTGTAAGTTGGGGTGTGGAAAGAAAGGTGGAAAGAAAACCAAGTGGAAGGCAATGAAAGATGAAGTGACACTCAACTTTGAAGTGTATTACAAAAAGAAGGAACCCCTCCTTTAAAAAAAAGGAGATTGTGATGAACAACCATTTAAAAATTGATATGAAAAAGAAATTTATGTAAAATAAAAATGGGTTCCCAATAAATTGATTAACAAGTCAAAGTTTGAGTTTTCAAGTGAAAAAGAATGATAACTACTCGAAAAGAGGTGAAGATAATTGCAAAAATGCTTTGAAAAGGTGAAGCTACTGAGCCAAATTGACCATACCTTAACCCTCAACCCCATTACAATCCTAAAAGACCCTTGAGATCTTGCATGAACTAGGTTGTGATATGATTGGAAGATTTGGGAATTCTACCAACCACCTTGAAGCTTTACCCGTCAGAGAAAATGGGAATAACCTCAACCTTATGGACTCTTGTGAAATGTTCTTGAACACAAACGGCCCACATACATCCACAAAATTCTGAAGGTGTTCATGGGGTTCTTCATGATCTAAACTCGCAAACATTCTTGTCAATTGCAAGAGCTGTAACATTGTTCCAGTTACATGAAGAACTTCCCTCCCTTCTATAGGAGGGAACCGGATGGCTCTTGTGATTTGAATGACATTCATGTGCATGTCATTCAAATCACATATATATTTGTTTTGTCTGTAGTGATTATCGTTCTCACTACCATGGTCACTAATGCTCTCAATATACAAATCAGCAAACCACAACACCAAGCAAAATCTATAATAACTAGAAAAAATTTACAAGCTAATTTCTCAAATGGAATTCTTAGCTATCACTCCCCAACAATGTCGTCATTTTTTGATAATGCTCAAACTAATTTGTAAATCAAATCCAAAGAGTAAGCGGTCGTTGTTAAGAAATTTAGAATGTATATTAATTCATTTGCAGCAATAAGAACAATAGGTGGATGATTCCATCAAATTTATGAAAAAGGAGTTTAGTATCAAAAGTCACAATTAAACTAAAAATTCATAAATTCGAAGAAGTAACATGTAGTTTAGGTGTGTGGGGATCGGAAATTGATATCACATAGAGGAAATTATATTCCTCTATAGTGTTGAACACTCATGGATAGGCTCGGTTATCTTCAATGACACTAATCTTCATTCGATCTCATACCATCATTTCATAAAATCTCCTTTCGGTCTCATCTATGTGCATAACTAAACAACCTATTACCTTACTCTCTTTCGATGCAGAAATAGGGAAAATAGATCCAACCCATAAATCTCTTTTTTCAAGTAAACTATACACATCAAGCATAAGGTTCAAATTTTTAAACTAATGAACCACTCCAATCAATCTCCTTTGAGCATCAATCGGAGATCAGAAGTAGGATTTAGTTTTAAAATTTAACCCATCAGTTAACCCAATGATAATTAGCCCTAATTGACAGATGACCAACAACAAAACAGAGCATAACAAAATACCACACTACATTTAATCAACACCCAACCCCATAATTACACACTAGGCTTTGGGGTTTTACCCACCCATCACATAGTGTAAGGAAATTATACCTTCAATGAAAGCAGCCATATGTGACGTGAAATAAATCAATTATAAGCAACACTCAATTTTAATTCAACTTCAAATTCTAAATTTTAAGAACAAAGTTGAAAACCCCGAAACTAAGGAGGTTCTTCAGAAGGTAAAGTAATTTTCACTATAAAACTTTAGAGAAAGAGTATTAAGACGAGTCTCTAGAAAAGATTTTTGGACCCTCTTTCTCTCTCCTTTGGAAAATTTATAGTTTACCAAAATTTGGCCCAAAATTCAATATGTGACCATTACAATGATGTTAGTCGGGCTCTCCAAGAACATTCGGTGGATCATCAATTGCTCCTTAGCTCACCTTTCCCTTACTTTAAGCTTCAGTTGTTTCAACCTCCATTGGCTAGGTTGTTAGAGTCTGCCTTTCACATTTAGCGTATCACCAAGTACCACCTTTATTTGTATTTCAAGCCCACAATTTTCTTCCCAATCATGTCACATTCGGTGATCGTCAGCATGTTCGCCCTTTCCGTTTGGCGAGTCATCTTACTTTTTAAGTTCGTTGACCTTCCTCGATTATTTCATGTGTTAAGCACTGTCACTTTTGTTGAGGTCGTTCCAATTGAGCGACCCCCCTTCTTGTTAGGCGATCAACAATGTGGATTTTATACTTCTATCCATGTTTTTGGCCTTTTTTCAAATATTCATCCTTGCCTTGTCCCTTAGCCTTCATAGCAACAAATCATCAAATTATCATTAGAATATTACATAATTAGGAATTAAGGACACTTCTTATTGATCTTAATAGGCCTCAAATGAGTGTAAATCTACCACTCATTTTGGACGGACTAGATCCTTGTAGACTAGAATAACAAATTTGAGTTTGGTACTATGAGCCTTAGCTTGGGCCATTTCTTAGCTTTCTAGACTTTTTATATTCTCTCCCTATATGGCTTTGATGTGTTATCAGAGGTTTTGTGTGGTTTCACAGTGACTTAGGATAGTATTGCCCTATGCTTGGAGACCTTTGTTGATGCTTGTGGGTGGCCATCATACCACGATGACTAAGTCCTGACATTCGAATCCTTTAGGGTTGACCCGCCCCTTTGTCACTCTTGATAGTTGGGTTGGGAGTTGACTAGACACTTTGATTATTTTCTATTTGAGGCTTATTTTTACGGTTTGAGTCCATTATCTCCAATTCAGAGTTCATGTTGATGGTATAAGGCCGTTATTCCTAGTCTGAGGCTGATACTTCACGGTTCGAGGTTGTCACATCTATTTAGAGGCAACCACATGGGGTTCGAGGCTTGGAGTACATTTATTGGAGCTGGATTGAGGAACTTCACTCTAGTAGTCTTAGCTATTCTATGTACCTATCGGGCTTATGGAGGTTCATTTATATTTTATTTTAACTTGTGCACGAGTGTACCTTCTAGGCTTACAGGGTCCAGTTAGGTTTGGTTTAGATTTACTTTTGGTATGCTTGTGCTCTTTCTTTCATATCTACATGTACCTTTTTTGTGTCTAGATTGTATCTTTTCTTATTACCTTTACCTCTCTTACCTAATCGGCCTATGATACCTACTATGTACCTTTTTTTGGTACTCAATATCTTTTTTGTGTTGCATGTCCTAGTAACAGCTACTAGTGGTTATTGTTCATGCCATATCTTGTATCTTTTGGGTGTTGTAGACGAGGGTGAGCACTTGGCATCCTTGATCAACATGTCTCCTTCAATATATATGTTAGCTAGTCTTTTTCCTTTGAGATAGCTTTTCGTGGTCTACTCTTTGGATTTGTATTTGTTAATATTAGACATCTCTAGATTTATGACTTCCAGGCTCTTTGAGGGTTTCTATTGTATATACTATATTTGCTTGCTTCGTTTCTATCTTTTCTTACTATTAGTGTTATTTTCCATTAAGTTCTACCCTTTTACTCATTACTTGTTTTCTGGGTACAAGTTGGCTTACTTACTGGTTGGTTATAGTAGTTGCCAACATGGCTCAGGAAGTTGGGTCGTAATAGACGTGGTTTATGGGGTTTGAGTCATTTGAACTCTTACCCAAATCTCTGCTAAATATCACTCCCAAAATATTATTATATATGCTTATATAAAAGTACTCTCTAGGCTGAGTTGATACTCACAAGACCCTCTTTGATAGGTAATTGAACTTTACTTTATCTGTATGAAATTTGTATATGTTTTATTTGAAATAGTACTTTCTTTCTTAGAATAAAATAATACATTTTGAACCATTAGTTTTCCTTAAATGATTATCAAAAGATAATTTAAAGCTTCTACTTGGGCTCACATTATATTTTGAAAGTCAATGAATAGGAAAATTTATACAAAAGCTTTCAAGAAAAGTCAATAACTATTTTTCACATGAAAATATAAACCATCAACAAGAACTCAAAAATATCAAATGTATAAAGCAGAATTATCACAATTCTCAAGAATCTGAACATGAAAAAAGAACATAACCAAATGTGGAAACTCATAGAACTTTGGGTAGAACCCTAGATTATTCTCTTTACTAAATAAATTTAGATGTAGGGAGTGAGGATGAACTTATTCCAACAGTATGAATAGTCTTACAGACCTTGAAAAACAAAGTTCTTGGAGAAACTTGACAAAAGCTTGAAAACACTAGCTTCTTCTCTTGGATCCTTGCTCTATGTCTTGGGAATGATTATGGGGGTGTTAGAGTCGAACGGTATTGTTTAGATCCTTTATTTGGTATTAAAAATTCGGGGTTAGTTTTTCAAAGGGTGGGAAAAGACAAAACCTAACCCTAGTTAAAAGTTGTTGAACCATTTCTATGGACATTATGTATTGTTAGTATAAACTTCTATGGACTGTACTCATCAACCATAGAAGGACTTCTGGGACTTCGATTTTCTTATAAATTCCACGGCCAAGGTCTACAGTCCATAGACCTTTCTACGACTTGTAGGTCCCTTACGTGGAACCCAAGGTCAAAATTCCCTTAAGTCCCACCTCTTTCATAAGAGCTCTAGGCTATGTACCGTAGGACTTTATACGGTCCGTATACCCATCCATTGACCTTGTATCTATTGAGATTTAACCATGTCTTGAACCTTTATAAGACCAATTCTTATGGGCCTTATAACTTTTTAAGGACCATCCTATTGGTCCATAGTAACTCTTCTTGGACTTGAAATTTTCAATTTAGTCATCTCAATTTCTACAACCAACTTTTACCGATCGTAGATCCTTCTATGGATCATAGAGGGTCTCGCCCAAACTAACACCAACAACTTTTTAGCAACCTTTTAGCTTCCTACTACACCTATGGATACATGGTATTACAACAACAAACCCTCTTCTGCTTAGTAAGAAATATCATCATAGACTCACGGCAGAGCTCATGAAACCTTATTTGATACTCATACAATGTCATAAAGTCTTGGTCCAACCTCGACAACTTATCATGGAGTCCATCTCTGATTATCCATTGGATCAACCTGTCCAAGAAAATCTTTGAAAACTCAGTCTATTTAACCAGAATGAGACCTAAATTTTGTAGTTTCTAAGTAAGAATGCCTGAAATCAGTAGCTAACTCATCATGTTGATTAGTTGTGAAGTCGACTCCTCTCGACTCCACCAACCCCAAAGTATATAGCCACTTTCGGCAAGCTGTCAGAAACTTATGGGCATCCTCTCCAATGGCCCCGGAATACCTCAGAGGTGACAATCTAAAGAATACTTCGGGCATCTTATGCTCCTCTAGTGGTATAACTCTGGCCATTCTAATTAAAAATTATAACCCAAGCCTACATGTGAAAATGTTTTATTCTGTAAAGCCCTACTAATTCCTTAATGTCTTGGCTACTAGAAAATATAAACCAAACCTATACATATCACCCTACCGATTCACGGATGGTCTTATACCTCTCCTATCCCAGATTTCAGTCTAAGAGTAGCTTACCCTAAATATTTTTAATGCGCACCCAAAAAGTATTCATAGAGGGTCTTGCCCAAACTAACACCAACAACTTTTTAGCAACATTTTAGCTTCGTACTACACCTATGGATACATGGTATTACAACAACAAACCCTCTTCTTCTTAGTAAGCAATATCATCATAGACTCACGACAGAGCTCATGAAACCTTATTTGATATTCATACAATGTCATAAAGCCTTGGTCCAAACTCAATAACTTATCATGGAGTCCATCTCTTATTATCCATTGGATAAACCTGTCCAAGAAAGACTTTGAAAACACAGTCTTTTTAACCGGAAGGGGACCTAAATTTTGTCTTTTCTAAGTAGGAATGCCAGAAATCACTAGCTAGCCCAGCATGTTGATAAGTCGTGAAGTCATCTCCTCTCTACTCCACCAGCCCCAAAGTATATAGCCACTCTCAGAACGCTCTCAAAAACTTATGGGCATCCTCTCCAATGGCCTCGGAATACCTTAGAGGTGACAGTCTAAAGAACACTTCGGGGATCTTATGCTCCTCTAGTGGTATGGCTCTGGCCATTCTAATTAAAAATTATAATCCAAGCCTACATGTTAAAAACTTTGATTCTGTAAAGCCCTACTGATTCCTTAATGTCTTGGCTACTAGAACATATAAATCAAACCTAGACATATCACCCCACCGATTCACGGATGCTCTTATACCTCCCCCTACATCAGATTTCAGTCTCAGAGTAGCTTACCCTAAATATTTTTAATCAGTACCCAAAAAGTATTCTGGCCCTATTTTATTCACCATTAGCCTATTCATAGCAACAGAGATGAGTGCTTCCAACTAGTGAGAATATCCATCGAACTATTTAAATGCTCCATATCTTGATCACACTCTTTTTCTGTTTTTAATGGTTCTATGGATATCATTATTGCACTAGTATAACCAAAGACTTCAAAGTCTCTAATATGCCATGTCCTGCTTTTTTTTAAACCCTATCATGTATATTTATCACATCGGTATAAGTTGTCTTTATATATAATCCTCCAGAAACTATATAAACAATTGGTTTTGTTACAAAAGTTTAAAGACGTGTAAAAAATCTCCATCATGTGCTTATCAAACAACTTATGGTTGTGAAATAGTTTTGGCTTCTTGTTAAACTGAAACCATGACTCATACAACGCCTTAGTAGGTAGCTACCTAAAACATTTTCGTCCTTCAGCTATAACATCTTATATAATGGGAAGAACCTCTCAAGGAACGTCATAATGCTCAAACTACTCCTCAAAACTAATCAAAAGAGTAGACAACCGTCATCAATAAGAATACCCAACTATGAGTCGGGATCATATCCCCTAAGGAATGGTGTGAGATGAAGAATTCAATTTGGGAATTAAATCACAAAAAATCTCAATATAGTAAACAAGGAAAATAGGTGGATGATTTCACGAAATTTAACAACACGAATTCAGACTCACAATTGTAACAATCTCTAAGCAAGCAAAGGTTCACAAATTTAGTTAACTGAAGAGGTGTGGTGGATTTAACATTGATATCACTAGGGGTAGTATTGAATTGCTCAATCAAACTAAATAATCATGGATAGGTTTGGTCATCTTCAATAGTGCTAATCTTCTTTCGATCTCATAACAATAGTTCATGTAATCTCCTTTCAATCTCATTAATGTAGTTTTCAATTCAAAGCACTACCTTGGATTTACAATTAAGCATGACTAAATTGCAATTATCAAACAAATTACCTACTCATATTGGTCTTTTCGAGCACCAATGCTAGATCAAAGCTAAAATCAAATTGGCCACCTTCATTCATGAGTTACCCACATGGTTACAGTTCAAATCCATGATTAACAACTATAAAATAGAGAAATTCAACATACCCACTAAGTTAAAACCACCCCAAACCCCATAATCACACCTCAAGAGGTTGGGGTTTACCCACACATCAAAAAGTGTAGAGAATTTATACCTTGCACGAAATTAGTTGTGGGTAACATGAATTTGAGAAATTACAAGAAACCCCACTTAAAATTCAACTTCAATTTATCAAATTCAAGATAAAAAATATAACCCCCAAAAACAAAAAGTGTTATTCAATCAATAGGAAGTGTCTCTCTCTCCAAAATATTCAGATCTCTCCACAATTTTCGAACCCCTATTTCTCTGTCCTTTAGGCTATTCATGCTTTCCAAAGATTCGGCCCAAAACTCAATATGTTATTCGCTCGGTCGCGTCAATCGGGCTCACTAAGCTCATTCAGTAAATTGCCAGTCATGATTCAGCTTATCGTCTTCTTGCAAATCTACCACTCATCAACACCCCCAACTTAAACTTTTGTTTGTCCTCAAGTAAATCTAGAACATAATTAGCCCAATAAGGGTGTCTACAATAGTATTCAATGAGGCCTAACGTTGAAGTTCCATTACAAGACTATTCTCAACAACATGCTACACTGAACCTTGATCAAGAAGATTCCAATGATGACTAGTCCATTTCCACACAACCTCAAGATCAGTATAGCTTTTTTTCTAATGCAAGACCATGTTTCAACAAATGTATTCAGGTGCCTTCACATCAAGAAAGATTTCATGCCCTCACAAAGCAAATAAACAAACAAATAAGGATTCAATGCAACTCTCACTCTCTCAAAAGAGAGACATGTAAGCTTCATTCCATAGGTTTTGCCCATATTTCCAATCATCACAAAACCTAGTTCATGTAGGATATCAGGGGTTTTTAGGGTTGTAATTGGGCTGAGGGTTAAGGTATGGTCAATTTGGCTTGGTGACTTCACCTTTTCAAAATATTGTGGCAATAATCTGTTCATCTTCTCAAGTTCTTTTCATTCTTTTTCATTTGAGAACTCAAACTTTAATTTGTCACTCACTTTATTCAGGATCCCCTTTATTTGATCAACTTCTCTTTTTCATTTCCATTTTTTCAAAATTGAACTTGCATTTTTTTAAGGAGGGCTTCTTACATCCTTCTTTTTGTAACAAACTTCAAAGTTGAGTCTTCTTTCATCTTTATTTTCCCTTCAATTAGCTTTCCTTTATCATTCCTTTCCGTAGCCCCAACTTAGCCATTTGGCCTAAGTTGTCTATTAAATTATAATAATTCTTCATAAAGGATTTTGGGTGAGAAAGTGGGCACAATATAGTATCAAGAGGTTTCAATGTGGTTTTGTCAAAAAATGGTTTAGGCTCAATTGGTTCCAAGACAGATGCATACCCTCACAAGGTAGTCACAAAGGATATGGAAATCTGGGTTCCCTCTTAAAAATGTTTCCCAATATTATGCCTTACACTTACAAAGGTTTAGACAATTAGACTAATAAGGAGCATTCTAGGATTCCACATACATGTTATTAGGTAAGACCTCACCATATATGGCACTTCGAATACATTTATTTAGCACAACCCAAAGGTTTCAAAATTGTACGTGTGATGTTCATTGCAAGGATCATATCGAAACGTAGCTAGTCAACAAAAGATTCAAAGGGATCGCCCAAAAGTATGACCACATTGATTTCATTCTTGCAACACCAACAGTATACATCATGCTCATCATGAGTACTATTTAAGACATCGATATTTAACCCAATCGATCCTCAAGTTATTATCACTGAAAACTCAAGCAATTTATTATTTTCAAAACTCATGGGGAGAGCATGATAAAGAGAGAACAAACTAAATGACACAACATCAAAATAATAAACACATCAAAGGGAAGTTTTGGCACAAGTGGCCTCACCCCACCATAGAGTAAAATGTAGTATCCTCAATTCAAAGAAATGACACGATCAAGCGTACATGGAGGAATTCCCTAAATGAGTGAGAATTGAGACCGTTGAACCATTTGGCGGATCACCAACCAAGGGATGATCTCTGGCTTTACCAATAACTTAGGGGAATTTTTACTCCGATTCGGTGAGCTGCAACTTGATCGCTCAAAGTCGATAGGAGAATCGTCAAAAATCCTTGGCCAACACCAAATTTATGAAATAATTCTTTTTGCAACTCCATCCTTATAATATTTTAAATATTAGTGGTAGGTAGATGTGATTACTTTGTTCTCATGTACCCATGGCCAACCAAGAAAAAAGTTATATGAAATCCTTTCATCAATTACATGTAACCACACGTTTGATTGCAACTCTCCAATGGTGAGGTCTAATTTTACGGTTCCTATGGCCCTTTGTCCTCCTTGATTGAATCCTTGGATCATAAAGAGACTTTAAGATGTGTAGTTGAGATCCAAAGTTCTTTCATTGTGAGAATTGGAAGGATGTTAATTTAGATCCTCCACTGACTAGGATTTTGTTTACCCTTTTCTCATGTGCAAAACAAACAATGAATAAAAGGAGATTATAAAGTGTGTCACCAAATATAAGATCATTGTCAGAGAATGTGATTTTGGCCATGCATGCATTCTCGACTTCAGGAGATGAATTTGAAGCATCTTTTGGTGATGGATATGATTGTGTTGCATCTTTCTCTTTGTTCTCATAGACATAACAACATAGATATTTTGTGCCATCGCAAGTGAAATTGGTGTAAAATCAACTTGGAAAATATTATCCTAATGTATTTGGTCGATGCCATGACCCAAGGGAACCCCCTAGATGTAACAAGGCACTTAGAACCCCTAAAGGAACCATGTAAGCCACTTAACATATCACAACATAAGTATAGAACAATAAAGAGTAAAACACATTTAGAGTCTTAAGGATTTTTTCATAAAAGCAAAGCAGAAGTCTAAACGTGTATCAATTAGCCATCTAATACAATCGAATATCAAATAGGGTTACAACATCATTCGTCCTCGAACCAAGAGGACTCACCAAAAGCTAGGAGAATAGTCGATCCAAGCTTTGACCAAAAAAGGAGATCACCTCAAGAACCGAACCCTACACTTATTGAAAAATGTAGAAAATATGGGTTCGTATAAAAATGCACTAAGTATGATAGCATGCACAAAAATAGTGAAATCATGCTAAAAAGGACATTTTTTGTTTAAAGTATGCCTTTACCGAATTTGAGACTTTATCATGAAAGTTGGTGCAAAAGCATAAGTCATAAGCAAGTAACTTATAAATCATCTTAGCATAATGGAAACATAGCATAAATACCCTTAACGTTTACTTGTCCAATGCATGAGTAAAATCCCATAATTCTACCCATACTAAGTAAGGCCTCATGAGTAGTCATAGTTCATAGTTCAACTTCTTGTTCATATAATCATATTATGGAATAGCATTAACCGACATAGACCATATGAGCTAAACATGGAATCCGGTGTCTACCCCACACCGAAAAGGGGTGTCCTACTTGCCTAAGGTAGAACTATACTCTTAGCTTAGGTGGATCCACTAGTTAAAGACTTATGTGGGCACATAGTTATGGGATAAGGAGATTGCTTCTAGAAACCCTGACTCAATTATGGTAGAAGGTTTCCATTTCATGAGATACATATTTTGGGAACCTGGACTCAACTATGGTAAAAGGAACCTATCCTGAAAGCCAGACTCAACTAGTGTAAAGGCTTTCAAGGGAAGCTGGACTCAACTATCGTATAAGCTTCCATCTCATATTCATATCCACTCAGTGCTAAGAATTGATTCTCATATATTATCTATTAAGTCTTGACTTAAGTTCATTTACCTGGAAGAATGTCTTGACACTCAATCCAAAATAATTCATACTATAGCTCATAGATTTAATAGGTGAGACTAGTCTTCCAACTTTAGAATCACTACATGTGAAAAACCTTTCACATCATACCATATTCATTCATAAGGATGTAAGTGAGGATACCATCCAACAACACAACAACTAGATCATAATCATAATCACTTTACTCTCAAAGTGTTCTCATATCATATACAAACACTCATGATATTGCATAATTTCCATACATTACCCCTCAATGACCATAATCATAATTCATCAACACATCTAGGATTACTACATTAGACATGGATGATAACATAATTCAATTAGATAATTCATTACATGCATAATTCTATAATATTATACTTGCATTAATCAACACCCACACTTAAAAGATCCAATTTGGGAAAATGGGGGAATTCATGGATTCTTGGGTAATTCATCAATTTGATCATATTATAAATTAACTAAATCATTGAAATCATTTTTGAAAGGGAATCCAAGACTTGTAGCTTTTGGGAAAAATCCCTAGTTTGAAATTGAGTTTTGAAGGGACTCTTTGGGGAAGGCTACCCATATATGAAAAACTACCATACCTTGATGAAGATTCTTCAGGAAATTAGGTAGAAAAGATGGATCCTTCAAACCTAGACTTCAACTTCTTCTTCTTCTTCTTCTTTTATATGGTTTTAGAGAGAGAAATATTTGGGAGGAAATGAGTTTATTTTGAGCTCTTGGAAGAATGATTTAATTCACTTAGTTTAGGGGACTTTTAGGTTTAAGAATGATTTAATTCACTTAGTTTAGGGGACTTTTAGGTTTATATAGGTAGTCTAATTAGTATTAAAATGAGTACCCTACTTAAATAACTAATTAACCTAAGCCCTTCCCTTAACCCCCAACTTAATTACTTAAGTTGTCAAAACTGCCCTCACCCACGAGACCTCACCCACGAATCGTGGGTGGGTCAATGGACCATACTGGTCATTTGTGGCTGGAGGGCTGGGGCTAGAAAAATAGGGCACCAAGGGGCCTTGACCAACAACCCCTTCCCATGGGGTGTGGGTCCATCCAAGGCTCGTGGATGCCCTTCGTGGGAGGCCACTGTTTTTGGCAGCCTTCTGGGCAGTTTTTAGGGTCCTCCCCAAGGACCCTTGGTTGGTCTTTGGAGGGTCGTACCTTGACGTTTAAATCCAAAAATACGTATATTAAGTACCGGGACTTATTTATGACTATAACCTTTTTAAACCTTTACGTTAAACCCTAGTTTAATGTACTAGTTTTTCGTTAGGCTCTAGCTTAGTCTTCAATTTTTTACGGGGTGTACAATATGTCCCCCTGGGGACATTCATCCTCAAATGATGATCTAGACACCTTAAGGAATTAAAGACTCAAGACTAGCAGCCCATCATGCATGAAACATCAAAAAAATGAAAAAACTACAAATGCATTATTCACAACATGCACTATTCAAATGAGGAAACTTCCACTCCATCTCAAACATGATCAATGTCGCACAAGGGAGTAGGAGCTACATCTAACAACCCAATATGGATGAAACTCAACATTTCACAAAATTATAGGAGGAACTACCTTCCCCAACTAAAATAATGCTCAACACAACATCATGGAGCCATTATGCAAGTACTCTCATAAGCATATTAAATCATGTTTAGCAACTCATCTCATGAAGTCAAATATGCAACTCATACTAAATGCACAACAACATGAGGAACACATAATTCATGAAAACTCATTTTTCTTAGTAAACATGAATTTCTTCAAGAACATGCATATCATAAGGGAATCCATGAAGACACATATATAATACATGACTCCCAAAACACTAAAACTCAAGAGGAACTACTTATGTCAACCTTGAATAGGAGTAGAAGGAAAGAGATGAGGGAAACGGGACTTCATATCGGTCTTGGACTCCCAAGTAACACCCTCAACAGGATGATTTCTCCATAAAACCTTTACGAAAGCTATTTCCTTTTTTCTCAACCCCTTGACTTGCCGGTGTAGGATTTCCACCAGAACTTCCTCATATGTGAGACTCTCATCAACTCCCAAACCTTCTAAAGGGATAATGGATGCCGGATCTCCAATACACTTTTTAAGCATGGAAACATGAAATACCGGCTGCACCAGAGCTAACTCATAGGCAACTTTCCTAATACGCTTCAAAATTTGATATGGGCCCATATACCGGGGACTAAGTTTCCCTTTCTTGCCAAACCTCATCACACCTTTCATAGGTGAGATTTTTAGATAGACCCAATCATTAACTTCAAATTCTAGATCCCTTCTTTTAACATCTGCATAAGACTTTTGCCAACTCTGGGCCGTTCTCAACCTCTCTCTAATGAGTCGGACCTTCTCAATAGCTTCATAAACTATTTCGGGACCAACAAGAGCAATTTCACCTACCTCAAACCAACCAACCGGAGACCTATATCTCCTACCATACAAGGATTCCAAAGGAGCCATACCGATACTTGAGTGGTAACTATTATTGTAGGCAAACTCTATTAGTAGAAAGTGGTCATCCCAATTACCCTTGAAATCTATAACACATGCTCTCAACATATCTTCTAGGGTTTGTATGGTATGTTCTGCTTGCTCATTGGTTTGGTAATGAAAAACCGTGCTAACCTCAACCTTAGTACCGAGCCCTTTTTGGAACGACTTCCAAAAGTCAGAAGTAAATTGAGGACCCCGATCCAAAATAATCGATAAAGAAACCCCATGCAACTTCACTATTTCCCTTATATACAGTTTGGTATAGTCTTCCGTTGAGAAGGAAACCTTAACGGAATGAAGTGGGCTGATTTTGTCATCCTATCAATAATGACCCAAATAGAATCATGTTACTTCCGAGTACGAGGCAAACCCACAACAAAATCCCTGTTGATATCTTCACACTTCCAGGTGGAAATTGGTATATCTTGTAATATGCCTCCCGACCTTTGATGCTCAACCTTAACTTGTTGACAATTTGGGCATTTGGCTACAAACCCCACAATATCCCTCTTCATACCGTTCCACCTATAGACTTCCTGTAGATCACGGTACATCTTGGTGGCTCCCGGATGAATAAAATACCAAGAACTATGAGCTTCCTCTAAAATTTGATCCTGCAAACCATCAACATCCGAAACACATAACCTACCTTAGTACCTAAACACCCCATCTCCCCCTTGGGAGAAAACCTCAAAGGAATTTTTGAGTACCGACTCTTTCAACTCAACTAATATAGGGTCAAGGTCTTTCTTGGACTTCACATCCATTACAAAGGATGATTCGGAACCATTATGGATCATGACACAACCTTTGGTGGAATCCACTAGTTGAACCCCTAACCGGGCCAACCTATGCACATCACGAACTAATTCTTTCTTTCCATCCTCTACATGAGCCATACTACCTATGGACAATCGACTAAGAGCATCCAGTATCACGTTAGATTTGCCGCGGTGATAAAGGACACTCATATCATAGTCTTTCAAAAGTTCTAACCACCTTCTTTGTTGGATATTCAAGTACTTTTGACTAAATACATATTGGAGACTATTGTGATCGGTGAAAAAATCCACGTGGACCGCATATACGTAATATCTCCATATTTAAGGCAAATACTACCGCCGCTAATTCAATATCATGGGTTGGATAATTCTTCTCATGTACCTTGAGTTGCCTTGAAGCATAGGAAATTACTTTCCCATTTTTCATGAGGACACATGCCAAACCCACTCTAGAGGCATCACAGATACAACAAAACTATCAATACCCTCCGGTAAGGTCAACAGCGGAGCGGAAGTAAACCTATCCTTTAATTCTTGGAAACTTTTCTCACAAGATTCCAACCAATCAAACTTAGCTTTGTTTTTAGTCAAGGCTGTCAAAGGAGAAGCAATAGTGGAAAATCTCTCAACAAACCTCCGATAGCAGCCGGCCAAACCCAAAAAGCTTCAAATATCCGAGGGAGTTAGAGGTCTAGGCCAACTCTTGGCCACATCCATCTTCTTCGGATCTATCTCTATACCCTTGCTTGACACGATATGACCAAGGAATGCTACAGACCTTAGCAAAAATTCATATTTGCTAAACTTTGCGAATAGTTGATGGTACTTTAGAACCTGCAATACAATTCTCAAATGGTCCCTATAATCATTCTCATTCCTAGAATAGATCAAAATATCACCGATAAACACTATCACGAACATGTCAAGATATTGCCAGAAAACCCTATTCATTAAGTCCATGAAGGCCACTGGAGTGTTAGTTAAACCAAAAGACATTACTAGGAACTCATAGTGGCCATATCTTGTTTGGAAAGTTGTATTGGGTATATCAACCCCTCTCACCCTTAGTTGGTGATAACCCGAACGAAGATCAATTTTGGAGAAATTGCTAGCCCCTTGAAGTTGATCAAACAAGTCATCAATTCTCAAAAGGGGATATTTATTCTTAATGGTCACTTTGTTCAATTGGCGATAATCAATGCACATTCTAAAAGACCCATCCTTCTTTCTAACAAACAATACCGGAGTAACCCATGAAGAGATATTCGGTTCAATAAAGCCTTTCTCTAGCAAATCCTTGAGCTGCTCTTTCAACTCTTTTAACTCCGCCAGAGCCATTCTATAAGGATAAATGGAGATAGGTTGCATATCCGAAAGAAGATCAATGCCAAAATCTATTTCTCACTCGGGAGCAATACTGGGCAAATCATCGGGAAATACTTCCAAAAGCTCATTAACTACCGGAACTGACTCTAGAGAAGTGGTTTCAGACTCAACATCCATAACCCTAACAAAATGGTAAATACACCCTTTGGAGATCATTTTCCAAGCTTTAAGGCAAGAAACAAATTGACCTCTAGGCATAGAATTTCCCCATTTCCACTCTAAGATAGGCTCATTTGCAAATTGGAACCTAACCACCTGAGTTCTACAATCGATAGAGGCATAACATGCATGCAACAAATCCATACCCAAACTCACATCAAAGTGTAACATGTCTAATTCCATTAAATCCACCGAAGTAACTCTATGAGACATTGAAATGGGACAACTTCTATAAACCTTGTTAGCCACAACCGAGTCACTAATCAGGGTAGAGACTGAAAAAGGTTCTACTAACACTTCGGGGAGTATTTCAAACTTAATGACCACGAAAGGGTTCACAAAGGACAAAGTAGCACTGGTATCTAACAAAGCATTTACATCAACAAAAAAGTCTTTTAACACACTAGTCACCTCATCCGGGGAGCTCTCTTGGTCACCTCAGGATTGAAGAGCATAAAAGCAGTTTTGCTTTTGAGCATTGGAATTTGAACCTCTTGGAGGAGCTTGTTTATATTCTCTTCCCTTAGTCTTGAGCATTGGACAATCTCTCATCTTGTGACCACTCTTTCCACAACTATAGCACCCATTTGAGCCAACTAGGAACTTGCCATCATGCTTCCTACCACATTTTGCACAATTAGGCCTAGCAACATAAGAACCACCACTATTACCTCCTTGAGGATTAGGGTTAGACACCCTATCTTTGTTGACCCTTGGAGCACTAGAGGAGTCTTGGTTGGAGAACCTTTGCCGACCTTGACCATCAGAGTTAGCATTGGAGAAGTTCCCATCACCGGTTCTATCTCTCTTCACTTCCCAATTATTGCCTTGGAGTTTCTCATCCTCCATTTGTTGGCATACACCATAAGGCGTGAGATATCCATGTTATCATGAAGCATTCCCGAACCACATTCTTTTCTCACCAACCTAGACACACACGTCAAATACTTACTTATCATGTCCCTTGAATTCACTACCAAAGCCGGAGCATAGTTGGACAATTGAGTAAACTTTAGAGAATATTCTTGGACACTCATACCTCCTTGACAAAGGTTGATGAATTCTTCCACCTTGGCTTCCCTCAACTCTCGGGGAAACAACCTATCAGGAAATGCAGACTTGAACACTTCCCACTCTATGGGACCAACTCCTACTGGCCTATTGGTCTTCCATTGAGTATACCATACTTGAGCAACACTCTTTAATTGTTAAGCGGCTAAATCCGCTTTCTCAACCGAAGTCAGCTCCACAACATCAATTATCTTGTAGACCTCTTCCACAAATTCTTGAGGATCCTATCCCACTTTGGAACCATGAAAATTGGGAGGGTTCACTTTAGCAAAATCCCTCAATTTAGAAGAAACGGAGTTCACATTAGTATGCATAGGGGCAATCCTCTCCCTATTGGCTTGAGTTGTAACAACTTGAGCCAACAATTTGATACTAGACCTGAACTCCGCATGGGTCACATTCTCCACCACGGTATCAACCGGAGCTAGATTCTCTTGAGGAGCTTGATTACCTTGAGGAGGAGCTCCTCAATTCACATTCTCCTCTTCCACCCTTCTTGCATTTGCCCTTCGTGTATTCATTTCTTGAAGACACAAGAGAAGGAATATAAGGAAGACTTTTATAGAGTTAAACTCTATGGTACGATTCAAGAGTAAAGAATGAAATGAAATTTCCTAAACATCTTATAGCCTTTCATTCATAAATGTCGCGCGCTTCACACTCATGGACAAGACTTTACTAGACGTGTCTTATGAGACATCATCCTAGAATCATTCTAAACCTTATGCTCTGATACCAAGTTTGTCACGACCCAAGGGTACCCCGTAGACGTAACAAGGCACATAGAACCCCTAAATGAACCATGTAAGCCACTTAGCGCATCACAACACAAGTATAGAACAATAAAGAGTAAAACACATTCAGAGTCTTAAGAAATTTTTCATAAAAGCAAAGCGGAAGTCTAGACTTGTCTCAATTAGCCATCTAATACAATCAATTATCAAATAGTGTCACAACCCTTACAATATTGTTATCAAATGAAAATACAAGAAAGAAAGTAGAAAAACATCATCCATCTTCGAACCATGAGGAATCAACCAAAGCTAGGAGAATAGTCGATCAAAGATTTGACCAAGAAAGGAGATCACCTCAAGAATCGAACCCTACACTTATTGAAAAATGTAGAAAATATGAGTTAGTACAAAAATGCACTAAGTATGATAGCCATGCATAAAAATAGTGAAATCATGCTAAAAAGGACATTTTTAGTTGAATGTATGCCATTTACCAAGTTTGAGACTTTATCATGAAAGTTGGTACAAAAGCGTAAGTCATATGCATAAGTAACTCATAAATCATCTTAGCATAATGGAAACATACCATAAATACCCTGAAAGTCTACTTGTGCAATGCATGACTAAGATCCCATAATCCTACCCATACTAAGTAAGGGCTCTTTAGTAGTCATAGTTCATAGTTCAACTTCTTGTTCATATAATCATATTAGGGAATAGCCTTAACCGACATACACCATGTGAGCTAAACATGGAATCCGATGTCTACCCCACACTGCAAAGGGGTGTCCTACTTGCCTAAGGTATAACTATACTCTTAGCTTAGGTGGATCAACTAGCTAAAGACCTATGTGGGCACATTGTTATGGTATAAGGAGATTTCTTCTAGAAACCCTGAATCAACTATGGTAGAAGGTTTTGATCTTATGAGATACATAGTTTGGGATCCCAGACTCAACTATAATAAAAGGAACCTATCTTGAAAGCCAGACTCAACTAGCGTATAAGCTTCTATCTCATATTCATATCCACTCGATGCTAAGCATTGATTGCCATATATTATCTATTTAGACTTAAGTTCATTTACAAGGAAGAATGTCTTGACACTCAATCCAACATAATTCATATGAGAACTCATTGATTCAATAGGGGAGACTTGTATTCCAACCTTAGAATCACAACATGTGACAAGCCTTTCATATCATACCATATTCATGCATAAGGATGTAAGTGAGGATACCATCCAACAACACAACAACTATGTCATAATCATAATCACTTTACTATCAAAGTTTTCTAATATCATATACAAACCCTCATGATCATGCATAATTTCCATACATTTCCCTTCAAAGACTATAAGCATCATCAACACATCTAGGATTACTACATTAGACATGGATGATAACATAATTCAATTGGATAATTCATTATATGCATGAGTCTATCGTATTTTACTTGCATCAATCAACACCCACACTTCTAGATCCAATTTGGGAAAATGGAGGTATTCATGCATTCTTGGATAATTCATCATAAAAATAGTAGTAATTCATCAATTTTATCATATCATAAAGTAACTAAATTATTGAAATTGTTTTTGAAAGGGAATCCATGACTTGGAGTGAAACCCTAGCTTATGGAAAAATTCTTAGTTTGAAATTGAGTTTTGAAGGGACTCTATGGGGAAGGCTACCCATAGGTGAAAATATAACATACCTTGATAATGATTCTTCATGAAATTGGGTAGAAAATATGGATCCTTCAACCCTAGACTTCAACTTCTTCTTCTTCTTCTATGGGGTTTTAGACATAGAAATATTTGGGAAGGAATGAGTTTATTTTGAGGTCTTGGAAGAATGATTAAATTCACTTAGTTTAGGGGTATTTTAGGTTTATATAGGTAGTCTAATTAGTATTAAAATGACCCTACTTAAATAACTAATTAATCTAATCCCTTCCCTTAACCCCCAACATAACTACTTAAGTTGTCAAAACTGCCCTCACCTACGGAGAGTGGGTGGATCCACTGACCATACTGGTCATTCGTGCGTGGAGGATTGGGGCTAGAAAAATAGGGAACCAAGGGGCCTTGACCCACGACCCCTTCCCACGGGGCGTGGGTCCATCCACGACTCGTGGATGCCCTTCGTGGGAGCCCACTATTTTGGACAGGTTTTTGAGCTGATTTTAGGGGTCCTCCCGAAGGACCCTTGTTTGGTCTTTTAGGGGTCGTACCTTTACGTTTAAACCCAAAAACACGTATACTAAGTACCAAGACTTATTTACGACTCTAACCCTTACGTTAAACCATAGTTTAGTCTACTAGTTTTACGTTAGGCTCTAGCTTAGTCTTCTAGTTTCTACGGGGTGCTACAGTCGACGCAACACTTGGCAGTGGTGCACCTTTATTTCTTCCATCTTTGAGTGCACAATCAAAGTATTTGTTTTGGATCTCCTTACCATTGTTTACCTAACATGTTGCTTTGTTGACTCCTTATACGAACTCACTTTTCTGTGTTTACGTCGAGTCACGAGAGTCCAACCACAATCATCAAGATCATCTGTTTGATCACCACCTTCTCTTGACGATCCTTCTCCTACGGAAGCCACATAACTTAGTATAGGAAGAGACAACAAATTATTTACATCTATGGGTTCAAAGTCTCAAAACTTGATCATTCTTGTCTGATTATTGTTTGGAATGTCTTGCTCCCTATTTCATTCATGAAAATTGCAGGTTATGACCAAATTAG
This sequence comes from Solanum acaule, assembly GCA_036250505.1. Lineage (NCBI taxonomy): Eukaryota > Viridiplantae > Streptophyta > Magnoliopsida > Solanales > Solanaceae > Solanum > Solanum acaule. The sequence continues at coordinate 15,679 of JAJOOR010004825.1, read as the reverse complement.
AAAAGTTAGAAACAACACTGACTTGGTTAAGGTTTTCATTTAATGAAGGTGGGTTTCATCTAATTGTTATTGATTATGGCTAAATAGGTCTCCTAATGTATGAATTTATGTTAATCCATTATATTTAGTTTTAATTGCATTGACCCATGCTCAAATTATATTTTTCAACTATGATCCTATGACAAACCTGTAAATCTATGAATTATGAAATTATAATGATATTCATGTTTTTGTGAAATGATTATAAATGATTTGTCGATGATTTGAAAAGGAAGTACCAGTGCTATTGTGAAAGGATTTCTCACTTATTATGATGATCATAATTGTGAAAGTTATTTCTTACAAATGAATTCACATTGGTGAAAGATTTTCTCATCCATGTTGAATTATGTTTAATGATCTATTCTATGTTTTGATCTCAAAAGCGTGGATTGGTATTGATCATTGCATTTCCTATGTTAAAATGATATTTGACTTTTATCTATTCCATTGTGATTTAGACTTAGCACCGATAGGGCTTTGAAGTGGAGGCTGAAATAGGGTAGTCTTTATTAGCAACCTCGATTCACTAACTCGTGCCCCTATAGGATTGTCATAACTGACCTAGCTAGTGGATCCACTTTAGCAAATGATCATATATACATATTCTACCTTGGAAAGTAGTTTTCCCTTCTTTCACTATGAGGGATATATCGGATTCCATGGTATAGCTCTCACGGTCTTATTGTCGGTTTAAGCGAAGATCCCACAAAATATTTATGTTTTCTTCAAGATTTTTTTATGTCCTTTATGATAATGTATTTTTGACTATGTTTTATGATTTTTATGCCACTTCTTCTCTAAAAACTTTTAAATGTATTATTATGATCATGCCTACATGTTTTAAGTCATTCATGTTATCATGCAAATGCTTATGCATATTACCTCATACTTAGTGTATTTCATGTACTAATGCATACTTATTCCTATATTGTTTCACTAATGTAGGGTCTGATGCTCATACCTCCCACACTCGTGGCAAGTTGATCCTTCATAGACATTGAAAATGGGTGAGTCATCATGTTCCGAGGACCGGGACTCTTCTATTGATTTCTTGTTTTTTAGTTTCATACTTTTTATGTGATGTATGAGTTATGTCCTAATCACTTTCCTTATGATGTTTATATGGCTTTTGGGATTCATGTAGACTTCCGCTTTATTAAACTCATAAGATGTTTAGAATGCTATTTTTTATAATCTTTATTTGTATTATCTTGTATGATGAATGCTAAAGTGCTTGTGTGGTGTCACGCCCCGAGGCTACCCCTTCGACGTAACACTAGACCTAGGATCACGAGTGACCCCAAGTTAACCGTATGTCTGGTATATATCAAGCATACTGAGAATAACTGAATCAGGCATATACTATGCGAAAGCTAAAACAATAGATAACTGGAAAATAGGGAAACCCCAACTATTCTGAATGTATAAACCATACTAAGAGTTTAATAACAACTGAAAGATGAACTTAACAATTCAAGTTGATTCTACTACTACATCTGAAAAAGCCTCTAATTGAGTTTAGTTGCCCGGACATGCTCCCCAGCTAACTATAACAAAAACTGAAATGTAAAGACTGAAATAAAGGCATGTCTATTGTCCTTGAAGTATGAAGACTCATCATTAAAGTTGTTGAATACGGATCGAGAATCTATCTAAGCGCGATCTGAATGCTAAGTACATGAACCTACATCATGAAAGGATGTAGTGCAGAGTATGCATCATTACTTGGAATGTACTCAGCATGCATGATATAGATACTAAGCTAAACTAGTATACATATAAAAACTGAACAAAGCATAACTGGGCAATGACTTAACAGTGTAAGAATGTAAGTACTAAAAACATAACTGAAAAGCTAAACTGAATGCAATGACAAAGTGCTAATCATGAACATGACATGCGAAATTGAATACTAAGGTATATACTGAAAACCTTGTCAAATACACTAAGAGTCTGACTATGGGAGCTACTATTAACCAACATAAAACCATGTGAGCTAAACGTGGAGTCTGATGTATACTCCCCATCCAGAGAACCCAATATACCTTGATAGGGGTATAAAGGCATGGCTACCATGATCACTAAATCTAATGCTTAACAGAGGGGACTTATAAACCTACGGGGGCACGTAATTCTTCGACTATAAGGGTATGCTAAAACCTAGTCAAACTCAGTACTAAGTCTACTCCCAACTGATATGTATATGACTGAAATACGAAATAGCTCAAAATACTGACATGAAATCTGAGAATGCGAAATTTATATACTAATAACATAACAGTCATAATCTGGACCATGATTATCTGTTTATCTGATATAGCAAGTATATTCCATGAACTAACATAATTTTTACAACTAGGGTTCTATGTTTCATGCAAGGACCTAAGCAAACTTTCCAATAAACAAGCTATTACGATTTAGAATACTACAATAGTAAAATCACCACCATTATCCAAGGTTTTAGAAACCCTAGGTCTAAACAAGATATGGAGAATCAAGGACCAGACATAATTCTATGGATCTACTGGATGAAAGGAACCCACTAGTTAAATCCAACATAGCTGGTGACGAAATCTTCGGAGAAGTCCTTCGATTTTGTGGCTGAAAGTTGAAGAAAATCTTCTGCTTGTTCTTAAGAGGGTTGTCGATTTTTCTCTTCTTTTTGGCTCTAATTTCTATGTATTTTGGTGAATAACGGTTTTGGTTAGGTTCTCACTAAGTTATTGGGCTTAAATGGAGTAAAATGACGTAGTTTAGGTGTTAAATGACGTAGTTTAAATTTTCGATGCATAGGGGTAAAGACTGAAATGACCCTAACTTAAAAGATGACGAGGCCGACCACGGAGCCACTGACGGACCGTCATCAGGACCATGGCCCATCGAGTGGGTTGTGGTTCTTGTCCAGGGTCTATTGTTTCCTTCGTATATCCCCATGACGTCCTACTTCACGAACCATGTGAAGGACCACAGGATGTGAAGGCCACCATGGTTCTTCACATGGGACTGGGGTCTACTGGACGGACCCATCATCGAGACCACGACCCGTGGTGGGCTCTGTGGTTTTGTGCTTGAGCTGGGTTAGTTCTATCTGGCATCCACGCGCCTTCCATCGGCTCGTGTGGTGGTCGACAGCCCGTGAAGGGTTTTGTGGTTCACCATTTCTAGGTGGGTGTGAACTACGATAAGGGTGAGAGACTGTGGTCCTAATCAAGGCCCGTGAACCCCTCCGTGTTTCACTTTTTCTGCTGAAAAGTCCAAGTCTGGTTTCTGAGGTGTTACAATATTTCCCCCTTGGGAACATTCATCTCGAATGAAGTCTAAACAAGTTGAGTATGGAGGGAAGGAGCTGCAATCCCTACCACTAAGTACTAGAAACTGATATCTAACAAAATTCAGTTCCAAGAACATGCAAGTATGTTGAAAATGAAAGAACAACTAAAGGAACATGATACTAAGACTTAATTTATGCAAGAGCTAAGAGACGGGAGAGGAACTATTACCTCAAGCTGAAATGAATTTGGAAGGAAGGAGATGAGGATACTTGGCCTTCATGGCTACTTTTGCTTCCTAAGTTGCTCCCTTACAGACTGACTCCTCAACAAAACCTTCACTGAAGTGACTTCTTTATTTCCCAACCTACGAACCTGACATTTAGGAATCTCAACTGGCACCTCTTCATAAGTGAGACTATACTTCACAGCCACATTCTCTAATGGAACTATCGATGTTGGATCACCCACACACTTCTTTAACAAGGAAATGTGAAAGACTAGATAGACTGCTTCTAGTTCTGCTGGCAACTCTAATTCATAAGCTATATCACCAACCCTCTTAAGGATTCTTTAAGGACCTACATATATCGTACTAAGCTTCCCTTTATTGCCAAATCTAATCACTCCCTTTCATATGTGACACCTTCAGAAAAACCCAATCATCGATTTCGAACTCTAAGTGCCTTCTCTGCACATCTGCATAGGACTCCTGACGACTCTGACCTATCTTAAGTCTATCTATGATGAGCTGAACTTTTTCCATACCTTCATGAACCGAATCTGGCCCAATCAATGATGCTTCACCTACTTAAAACCAACAAATCTAGGACCTGCATCTACGCCTATATAGTGCCTTATACGGGGCCATCATAATACTAGAATGGAAGCTATTATTATAACAAAACTCTATGAGAGGTAGGTGATCATCCCAACTACCCTTGAAATTGATCACGCAAACTCTCAACATGTCCTTTATGGTCTGAATGGTACGTTCTTCCTGACCATCCGTTTATGGATGAAATGTTGTGCTGAGATTAACCTGAGTGCCAAGACCTTTCTGAAATGATTTCCAGAACAAAGAGGTAAACTCAGGGCCTCTATCTAAGATGATAGACAAGGGAACCCCATGCAACCCGACTATTTCATTGATGTAGAGTTTAGCATAGTCCTCCGCTGAATCTGTAGTCCTGACATCCAAAAAGTGAGCGGACCTAGTAACTCTTTCTACTATCACCCAAATGTAGTCATGATGTCTGTAAGTACGAGGTAAACCCGTAATAAAGTCCATATTTATCACTTCCCACTTCCATGTAGGAATGTTAATATCTTGAGTCATACCTCCTAGTTTCTAATGTTCTACCTTAATCTGTTGACAATTAAGACCCTTAGCCATGAAATCTGCTATTTCCCTCTTCATGCTGCTCCACCAAAAGACTTCCCATAGATCACGGTACATCTTAGTGGAACCTGGATGAATTGAATACCTAGAGTTATGAGCTTCTGTAAGGATTTACTGCCTCAACTTACCCACATTAGGAACACATAAGCGACCCTGGTAACGAAGTACACCAACTCCCCCTTGGGAGAAAACCTCAAATTTCTGCTGATGAACTCCGTCTTTCAACTGAAGTAATATAGGTTCACTATCTTGTATTTCCTTAACCTCCATACTAGTGAAGATTCTGATCCATTTTAAACTATCACCCCACTATGTGATTTGTCGGTAAGACAAACAATAAAGCGAGCAAGTCGGTGAACATCTTTTTTTAACTCTGTCTTTTCTTCCTCAACATGTGCTACAGTACCCATAGACAGTCTGCTGAGAGCATCAACCACTACATTGGCCTTATGTGGATGGTAAAGCACATTCATGTCATAGTCTTTGCGGAATTCAAGACATCTCCTCTTATGAAGATTCAACTCTCTCTGTGTGAACACGTAATGGAGGCTCTTATGATCTGTGAACACATAGACATGAACACCATACAAGTAGTGTCTCCAAATCTTAAGAGAAAATACTACGGCTGCAAGCTCGGGGTCATAAGTCAGGCAGTTCTTCTCATTGACTTAAAGCTGTCTAGAAGCATAAGCTATGACCTTACCTCGCTGCACCAACATACAACATAGACTAACCCTAGATGTATCACAATAAATCACATAACCGTCTGAACCATCTCATACAGTAAAGATAGGAGTTGTAGTCAACCTAGTCTTCAGTCTTGCAAAGCTTTTCTCACAATCATCTGACCATTGAAACTTAACCTTCTTCTAAGTCAACTTGGTTAATGGAGAAGTTATGGATGAAAATCCTTCAACAGCGTCCTATAATAATCGCCAAACCCAAGAAACATCTGATATCTTTTGGAGAGGTAGGTCTGGGCAAGTCTTGTACTGCCTCAATTTTTCTGAGAATCCACTCGGATCCCTTCGCTGGATACCACATGACCAAGGAAAGAGACTGATTGTAACCAGAATTCACATTTACTAAACGTCTAGAATAGCTGGCAATCCTTGAGAGTTTGTAGAACAACTCTCTAATGAGTCACATGCTCCTCCTCATTATGAGAATAGATAAGGATATTATGAATAAAGACGATAACGAACAAGTCCAAATACTATTTTAGCACCCTGTTCATTCAGTCCATAAGGTTGGAGGAGCATTTGTTAGTCCAAAAGACAAAACTACTAATTCAAAGTGACCATACCGAGTTTTGAAAGATGTCTTCGGAATGTCACTATCTCTGACTCTGAGAAGATGATAGCCAGATCTCAGGTCTATCTTAGAAAAGTAACTGTAACACCCCGTACGAACTAGTAAGACCTAGCTAAGGCTCGACTAAATCTAGTAGGTTGAACTAGAGACTCACATGTTAGTTTACACTTGAAAACTTTTTTAAATGATGAAAAATGGCTATTGAAGCTAGTTTGGTGATTTTAGAGATCAAACGTCAAGAAACGACCATGACGTCCGGAAACTAGTAGACTAAGCGAGGGCTAAGTTTGAGGGTTTGAGCCAAGGAAGAGGACTAGGGCAGTCCACTCTTTCATGGACACTACCTCACCTTCTACGACCACCACCACGGCTTGTGGTGTGGCTCGTGGTAGGCTAGGCAGTGGCTAAACAAAGGCTGCCCAAAAATAGCCCCTCCACACGAGCCACTTCACGGCTCGTGGTAATGACCACGGCTCATGGTGGTGCCTTAGATTTTTAGGGCTTAAGGGGAAGGTTTCCTACATGCTGTATCATGACCATGAGAGGTACCACGGCTCATGGAGCCTCACGTGAAGGGCTCTCCATTAGACTTAGAGTATAGGGTGAACTTCAAATGGTCATATCTCTTAGCTCAAAACTAATTATGGGTGCCATAACCTATATAATTAAAGGTCTCTGAGTCCTCTTTCCAATGCCACCGAGTTTGCCCAATTCCAATCTTGGAGTAAAAAGTCATGCCCAAAATAGTGAAGCACTGTCAGGCTGAAAATCTTCACGACCCGTTTCACGGTCCATGGTGATGATCACGGTCCATGAAGGCCTTAGTATGCCATTTCGGCAGTTTCCAGCAAGTAACTTATTGGGTCTTTTCCCAATTGTTTTAACTCAAGGATATCTCATTTTTCCCAAGCCTAGGACCCCTATTTAAGTCATTTTAACCCCAAAACTCACCCAATTAAATCAACTATTCCAAGACCCAAATAAAAGCCCAACTCCTTTTCCCTCCCAAAAATCTTCTCTCTCAAAAACCTTTATTGAAGAACATAGAAGTAGATCAGCTAGGGCTAGGAGATGGAAGCTTTTCGTCATGAAATTTGTGGGATTCTAAGGCTAAGGTATGGGAGTTCTTTATCCTTGGTTAGCTATCACCAAGGAACCCTTTCAAAGTGTTTTCAAAGTTCCCCAATTTCTAGGTTTTCAATCCAATTCGTGGGTCTCTTTCTAAAAGTGTTTCCATTGATCTAAAATGGTTATTTATGATTATATATGAAGGTTTGTGCATGAATTCAAGTAATGTTTATGGTTTTTGAACAATTCCCCACAAGACCCATGATTTCACTTCTTTCTCAAATCTAAACCTTAGTATGCTTTGAATGATGAATGAAGGATGAGAATCTAGTATGTTATCATGGAATTCATTATTTTATTATGATGTTATCCTATTTGATGTGTGAATGTCAAGAAAATAGGGTTGAATCTTGATGAAAGCCTTGATGGCTATGAATGTAGGTTTTCAATATTTGATAAGTAATCTTCTCTTGAATTGTTGATCCACTTATGGTGGAGGTGTTTACTTACAATGTATTCCTTGTATGAATGGATTGATCCACTTATGGTGGAGGTGCTTACTTGCTAGTATGAATTGTAGTGTTGAGACAAGGCCCTTCTTCCCTACAACCCTAGATACGATTAAAGTATGCTATGATATGGATACAAATGATATGTTATGATCATTGTGGTGTTATGCATGTTTAAGTGTATGAGGTGTTATTGTGGAAGGACCCTACCCACGTATTCCCCTATATGAATATGTGATTCTACACATGTCATGAATGAGCTACTTGAATGAGGAATGTATGCATGTCCATTGTATGAATGTTAGATATGTGATTTACCTGGTCTAAAATCCTTAAATGCAATATAGTTGAATTGTGAATGAGTTGGGATATTATGTAAATGTTATGACCCCCTTCAGAAGGGAGGTGTCTATGATGTTAATGTTGTTGTTGTTGTGCCATTGTGAGGCAATCATGCGCGCACACACACAAACTCCATGCATAAACATGAATATGATGTATCTATGGTGTAAATAGAAAGGCGAATTCTCATATGCACCTTTACATACTATTATGCATGAAATGTACATGACCATGATGATATGACTAAGTACCATATGCTATGACTACACGTGATAGGTTGATATTATGGTAGTATTATATGTTGCATGAAAGGCTTTTCTCATCAACATACTATGCATATAATATGAAAGGTTTTCTCATACTATGATATATGTTGATTCTAAGGTTGATAGGACATTCTCACCTAAAGAATCTATGAGCTATTATGATATATGTTGGTTTGAGTGCCTAGTGCATTCTTCAATAAATATGACTTAAGTAAATACTAAATCTTACTTCAAAGTGGGGAGTTTGTGCTTAGGAACGGGAGGATATGTATATGAGATAGGATTCCTTCATAAAGGCGGGAGGTGTCCACAAAAGAGGTCTCATGACATGGAAACTACAATGCTATTAGGTATAAAGAGGGTTTCTAGAAGCAATCTCCTTATCCCTTAACTATGTGCCAACATAGGATTATTAGCTAGTGGATCCACCTAAAAGCTATTATGTACGTCCTACCTTAGGCAAGTAGGACACTCTCTTTTCGGTGTGGGAGTAGAACACCGGATTCCATGAAGCTCACATGGTCTATGTCGGTTATGGCAAAAATCTCCCAATGTTGTAACAATGAACTAAGATATGAAAATGACCTATGAATGAGGACATGCGCTCTAAGTAGGGTTTCTTGATAGATACTGCTTAGTATAGGTAAGGGTATGGGACTTTACCTATACATTGCACAAGTGGGTCTTAAGAGGAGTTGTTGTGTGAGTCCTATATGTTTGACAACTTATGAATATATGGCATTTAAGAATGTTAAGAATGACTTCACTTAAAATGAATTATGCATGTGAACTATACTTATGACTTCTTGATGGGTTTGCTTAGTATATGTGGGGGTATGGGACTTCATATGTACATTGCACAAGTGAACTTGTGAAGGGGTTATGGGGGTGGTTTACTTATGATATGAAGTATATGAAATATGAATATGTTGCATGAACTACGACTAATGACTCCTCTATGAGGTCTACTTAGTATGAGGGGTATTATGGGATGCCACTCATACATGGCACAAGTACACTTATAAATTAGCCATGGCGTAGTTCCGTTTTATTATGAGTAATATGAGTAATGCATGTTTTCATTGAGTTAGCTTTATGATTGACATTCCTTGATATGACCTAGTTTTTATGAACGTCCCTTTATTATGTGTGTGAACTATGAATGAGACTAATGTATGATAAGTATGAGTATGGTGATCCAAAGGTAGTACTTAGTGTAGATAGGGTTATGGGGCTTTGTCTACACATGGCACAAGTGCAACCTAGGGTTACTTATGTGATTACTCTATTATGATGTAGCGACTTGATATTTGACTATGCATGAGTATTATGTCTTGTAATGAGTGATATTGCCATGAGACTATGTTTAAATAATATGGTTATGGTGATGTTATTATCCTTTGTGCTTTGATGAACTATATGTGAGGTGTTTATGACTTATGTTCTCCAACTCTTTTAAAGAATGATGTTCAAAAGCGCATAAAGCATGGTTTCAACAAAGTGTTCCTTTTTAGCATGTTTTAATGGTTTTTATGCATGGCTTCCATACTTAGTACGTGTGTTGTACTAACCCATATTTCTTCTACATTTTTACAAAGTGTAGGGTTTGGAGATGTGGTGTCTTATGCTTGGAAGATAGGTTTCTAAGGAGCTTGGAATGAAGACTTGGGAAGTCCTCATAGTTTCGAGGACGAACCCACCTTGTTCACTTATGTCTTTACGTTATGTTTTTAGATTCATGTAAGGGTCGTGTCCCTAAGTTTGTAGTTAAAAGATATTTAAGTCTAATGTTATAGATAGTTTGAGGCATAGTGTCATGGACTCTTTCTTATTTTATAAAGACTTCGATTGTAAAGAAAAGTTTTAAATTTTCTGTTATTTTCATATGCTTTAATGTTCGTGAAATGCTAAGGGCTTGTATTAGACCTCTTCCAGGTCTAGTACGCCATGTTATGACTAGGGGGTGCTCTCGGGTCATGACAAACTTGGTATCAGAGCATAAGGTTATGGAATGGTCTTAGGATGTCTCAAACCACATCTAGTAGAGTCTTATTCATCAGTGTGAGTCATGACACATCTATGAGCTTGAGGCTATAGGATGTTTGGAAACTTCACTTCTTCATTCTCTAAGTCGTGCCATAGATCTATAAGCTCTCTCTTATTCCTAGTCCGATGGTCTTTAAAGTATGACCATTAGGAGGGTTTATGCTACAAGAGTAAGGGAGAAAGGTTGGTTGTAATACCAATCATGGCTATGTGACTTGTTATATTTGAGGTAATTTATTGTGTTGTTGTTTATATTATGAATAATGATGCTTCGTAGTTGCCTTTGTGTTATGAAAGTTCGTTAGAAGAACTTGTGTAGGCTTACTCCCAAGGGGAAGATAGTGTACCTACCTAACAAGGTAATTGTGAGGTTATGTTTAGTTGATGATGGAACCCTAATATTCAAATTGTTAGTTCCTAAATGAGCCTATCCAAGGGTGAAAAGAGGGAAAATTCTATGCCATAAGTTTGGTTTTAAGTTGTGTCTTGAAGATGACTTTGAGGTTGCATGTACTACCTAGGTGAGGTGAGGAAGAAGAGTGTAGGTGTTGATCAACTTCAAAGGAGTTAGTTGTCTTTTAAGATTGATCTCAAGTATGGTCATTTGAGTAGGGTGCTTAGATGATACCTAGGCATAGTTGGATGGTAGATCCCACCAAAAGTGTTGATAAGGGTTGAAATGGTCTAGAGTTGTCTTGATCCAACTTTAGTGAAAGAGAAAAACAAAGTTTCTTGGTCAAAACTCTTCTAAGTTTTCCCTAAGGTTTAATCAAGAAAGGATATCTACCCCTAAGTCTCAAAGAGTGAGTGGTAGTGAATCTTAAGGGTTCCACTATGTGTTTTATGTTTTATTGAATTCCAAAATTCCATGGGACAAAGATAGAGGGAGATCCTCTAGAGTTTATAAAGGAGCTATCTAAGGTGATGAACTTTGTAGGAGTAATCCTAGTAATACTTGTCTTTTGTGACTTGATAAAGAGAATATCATGAAATTTTTGTGTCGTCCTTAGTATTCATGGGTTTAGTTATGGCCATATGTGGGTGATTAGTATAACTCAACTTAGTCCTTATGAGTTTTATGATGTGTTGGATTTTGATGAATAGTGATGTTTAAGTGGTACCTAGAGATGTTGAGTGATTAAGCTCCTTTAAAAGAGGGTAGGAGTGAGATCCTCATTGGTTTAAGAATCATCTTGTGTAATGAGATAGTTTAGGCTTACCCCAAGGAGGGATAATGTGCTTAGATGGTAAGGTCATTGAGTGTCCTTGATGTTTATGAGATAGGTTTGCTTCAATTCTCACCTTTTGTGGTTTAGTGAATTTGAGCAACCTAGACCCGGAGTGGTAGATTCATATGAGACCTTGAGTGATATCCTAGTGAAGGCCTTAGAAAAGGATGCTACTAGGGTTGACTTGGAAGAATTTTTGGGATGAAGGTACCGGTATGTTGGTAATTTCATGTGAGAGTAAGTGCTATGTTGTATTCCGGTATTACCTTACCTAGTATGATCCCTTATAAGGCTATGAGGCTTAGTGTTCTCCGGATAAGTTAATAGAACCTTTTTCGGATTTTACCCTGGTTAATGGTTTAAAGTTAGAAACAAGGGTTTGTGAAGGATCTCCCTTACCTTGTTCCCCTAGGAATACTCTTGTTGACTTAGTGAAACTTGGCATGTTAAGCCTTGATGTGACTCTTAGTATGGATGGGTTGCATACTTGGTGTGTTTCTATTGATGATGGGGCCCGAATGGTTAGAAGAATATGGGGCTCTTGAGTGTGTATTAGTTATCACCTTGTTGAGTAGGACGACATTTGGGTACAATTTCTTCCTATTATGGATTTGGTGTTTGATTGTGTCATAAAAGGGTGGTATGGCTAGATGTTGAGGACCATAGACTTTTGCAAAGATGGCGAAATGTGAGTTTGGTTATGTCTTTAGGAGTGCTTGGAAAAATTTTTCTTGAGGATTGTAGTGAGGGCTTCCTCCTAAGGAGGGGATGGTGTGCTTAAAAAGCATGATTGGTTGAAATCCTGACATCCTCATCTCTTTCTTCCATTCCTATTCTAGCTTGAGACCAAGAGTTCCTAGATGGGCCTATGTTGTGTTTTAGAAGTCATGTGTGATTTTTATATTATGATGATTTCCTTATGAAAGGTATGTTTTTGAGAATTCATGTTTTGAGATAAAATGAGTTTTCATGTCTCATGCCCCTCATGTTGATAGGCAATTAGAGTAACTAACCTATGTGAATCATGAGGTGAATGGTTTAAATGTTCTTTTAAGAAGTAATTGAATAATTGGCCTAGATGATTTGATAAGCATGATTTGAGTTGGGAAAAAAAAATTCCTCCAATGAAATGAAATATGTCTAAGTTGCTTACATATTGTTGTGCATTGTGTGTAATATGGCATACTTGACTTCATGATGTGAATTAATGAACATGCTGGAATGTGTCCTTATGAAATTGCATGTTAGCTCCTTATGTAGTGTTGAGCTTGCCTTAAGAGGGGAGGAGGTAGTTCCTCCCATGTTTATGTGAATTAATGAGGATTGTGTATTCCCATAAAACTTGTGTTTTTGAATAAAGATGAGTTTGTGTGAGTTGTTTCCCTCATGTTGTAGTGCATTGGTTATAAGTGATCTATTGTACTTCATGAAAATAAGATATGGATTGTTAGTGAGGAGTTGAGAAGTTCCTCTTTGAAAGAGTGCTATGAAACATGGAAACTTGCGTATGAGCATGTTATGACTAGGAGAAGGAAGTTCCTCCTTCAACATAACTAAATATGATAATGTCATGCATATGGGTTGTTAGATGTAGTTCCTACTTCTTTAGATATGCACTGACTATGTTGAATTGGATTTAAAGCTCCTCTTGTTGAAATGATGCTCTTTGTGTTTGGTGTATTTTTGAGTTGTTTATCATATCGTTGATTACATGCTTGTTGGGCTGCTAGTGTGAGTCATTGACTCCTTATGAGGTTTTAAGTGTCGTTCGGGGACAAATGTTCCCAAGGAGGGGATATTGTAACACCCCGTACAAACTAGTAAGACCTAGCTAAGGCTTGACTAAATCTAGTAGGTTGAACTAGAGAGTCACACGTTAGTTTACAGTTGAAAACTTGTTTAAATGATGAAAAATGGCTATTGAAGCTAGTTTGGTGATTTTAGAGATCAAACGTCAAGAAACGACCATGACGTCCCGAAACTAGTAGACTAAGCGAGGGCTAAGTTTGAGGGTTAGAGCCAAGGAAGAGGACTAGGGCAGTCCACTCTTTCATGGACACTGCCTCACCTTCTACGACCACCACCACGGCTTGTGGTGTGGCTCGTGGTAGGCTAGGCAGTGGCTAAACAAAGGCTGCCCAAAAATAGCCCCTCCACACGATCCACTTCACGGCTCGTGGTGGTGCCTTAGATTTTTAGGGCTTAAGGGGAAGGTTTCCTAGATACTGTATCATGACCACGAGAGGCACCACAACTCATGGAGCCTCACGAGAAGGGCTCTCCATTAGACTTAGAGTATAGGGTCTACTTCAACTGGTCATATATCATAGCTCAAAACGAATTATGGGTTCCATAACCTATATAATTAAAGGTCTCTAAGTCCTCTTTCCAACGCCACCGAGTTTGCCCAATTCCGATCTTGGAGTAAAAAGTTATTCCCGAAATAGTGAAGCACTGTCAGGATGAAAATCTTCACGACCCATTTCACGGTCCGTGGTGATGATCACGGTCTGTGAAGGCTTCAGTGATGCCATTTCGGCAGTTTTCAGCAAGTAACTTATTGGGTCTTTTCCCAATTGTTTTAACTCAAGGATGTCTCATTTTTCCCAAGTCTAGGACCCCTATTTATGTCATTTTAACCCCAAAACTCACCCAATTAAATCAATTATTCCAAGACCCAAATAAAAGCCCAACTCCTTTTCCCTCCCAAAAATCTTTTCTCTCAAAAACCTCCATTGAAAAACATAGAAGGAGATCAGCTAGGGCTAGGAGATGGAAGCTTTTCATCATGAAATTTTTGGGATTCTAAGGCAAAGGTATGGGAGTTCTTTATCTTTGATTAGCTATCACCAAGGAACCCTTTCAAAGTATTTTCAAAGTTCCCCAATTTCTAGGTTTTCAATCCAATTCGTGGGTCTCTTTCTAAAAGTGTTTCCATTGATCTAAAATGGTTATTTATGATTATATATGAAGGTTTGTGCATGAATTCAAGTAATGTTTATGGTTTTTGAACAATTCCCCACAAGACCCATGATTTCCCTTCTTTCTTAAATCTAAACCCTAGTATGCTTTGAATGATGAATGAAGGATGAAAATCTAGTATGTTATCATGGAATTCATTATTGTATTATGATGTTATCCTATTTGATGTATGAATGTCAAGAAAATAGGGTTGAATCTTGATGAAAGCATTGATGGCTATGAATTATGTAGGTTTTCAATATTTGTTAAGTAAATTGTTGATCCACTTATGATGGAGATGTTTACTTAGAATGTATTCCTTGTATGAATGGATTGATCCACTTATGGTGGATGTGCTTACTTGCTAGTATGAATTGTAGTGTTAAGACAAGGCCCCTCTACCCTACAACCCTAGATATGATTAAAGTATGCTATGTTATGGATACAAATGATATGTTATGATCATTGTGGTGTTATGCATGTTGAAGTGTATGAGGTGTTATTGTGGAAGAACCTTACCCACATATTCCCCTATATGAATATGTGATTCTACACATGCCATGAATGACCTACTTGAATGAGGAATGTATCCATATCCATTGTATGAATGTTAGAGATGTGATTTACCTGGTCTAAGATCCTTAAATGCAATATAGTTGAATTGTGAATGAGTTGGGATATTATGTACATGTTATGACCCCCTTCAGAAGGGAAGTGTCTATGATGTTAATGTTGTTGTTGTTGTGCAATTGTGAGGACAATCATGCACACACACACACACTCCATGCATAAACATGAATATGATGTGTCTATGATGTAAATTAAAAGGCTAATTCTCATATGCACCTTTACATACTATTATGCATGAAATGTACATGACCATGATGATATGACTAAGTACCATATGCTATGACTACACGTGATAGGTTGATATTATGGTAGTATTATATGTTGCATGAAAGGCTTTTCTCATCAACATACTATGTGTATAATATGAAAGGTTTTCTCATACTATGTTATATGTTGATTCTAAGGTTGAAAGGACATTCTCACCTAAAGAATCTATGAGCTATTATGATATATGTTGGTTTGAGTGCCTAGTGCATTCTTCCATAAATATGACTTAAGTAAAGACTAAATCTTACTTCAAAGTGGGGAGTTTGTGCTTAGGAACGGGAGGATATGTATATGAGATAGGATTCCTTCATAAAGGCGGGAGGTGTCCACAAAA
>JAJOOR010004824.1:0-88329 GCA_036250505.1 Solanum acaule | reverse complement strand
GAATCTGGTGTTCTACTCCCACACCAAAAAGAGAGGGTTAACACTTGCCTAAGGTGTAACCATTCGTACATAGCTATCTAGGTGGATCCACTAAGCTAAAGTCCTATGTGGGCACATAGTTAAGGGTCAAGGAGATTGCTTCTAGAAACCCAAACTTACTAAACGTGGGGGTTTGCATCTCATGAGACAACACATATCGTGGGAAATCTAGACTTGCTAAACGTGAGGAAACCCATGTGGGGAGCCGGACTTACTAAACGTGAGACCCCCATCTCATTTACACACCCTTTCGGTGCTAAGCATCTAATTCCCTTTTGTAATCATCTTTAGTCATCACATAAGTTCACATTAGCCTTTATAGACTCTTATGTAGACATCTTACCATAATAGCTCATATGTGTTCATAAGTGAGTAACAATCCTTTCACTTTAGAAACACTTAACAAGTGAGTAACCTTTCACTTTACATTACATTATAATCATGAGAACTACATTTCAATCATATAGCAATCATACCATAACATACATACATACTTCATAGCTAATTCAGGTGTAGAGGGTTTAAGGATGAGGAAACTAGGTCATCAACACCACAACAACACATTAGGTATAGCATCATTACAATCTAAGTAATTCACCTTTCATACTTGAGTTCCAAGAGGACTAACCTCCATACCTTCTTGCCCTCCATGGGACATTCATACTTCAATTACCAAACAATTCATAACCAATACATAATACAAGGTAATCCATGAAGTAATAACATACTCAACATCAATATAGGCAATTGACATATTCCTTTCATAACCTTCAAGGCTTCATTCAAAGACTCAACCCTAATTCCATAGAAATTATACATATCCTAGGGTAGAATTATCATACAAACATGAATTACATAACATCACATTCAATTCATAGCCTTCAATTAATATCCAACACAAACTAGGGTTATAATTAGGAAAAGAAGGAGAAACATGGGTCTCAAGGGGAATTCTTCAAGAAGCCACCAATACAACATAAATTCATCCATAATTGTTCATATAACATCAATCAAAGTCAGTTTATAACATCAATTTCACTTTAGAAAGAAGACCCACGTTATTGGATTGAAACCTAAAAATTGGAGATTTTGAAATTCATCTTGAAGGGGCCTCTTGGGGAAATGAATCCCAAGAGTGATAAGAAACCATACCTTATTGACGAATTAACCACGAAAATTTGAGTTGAAACCTTGGAGAGTTGGTCTTCTTCTTGATGCTTCAATCTTCTTCAATGGAGTTCTTGAGAAGAGAGAGAATAGAGAGAAGGAGGAACTTTAGGTTTTGATCTTTGGGGTTTTGTGTTTTAGTGATAAAAGTGAGATAAATTGACTTAAAAATCATTATATACACATCCCCTAAAGTATCTTGAATACCCCTCACTTAGTTGGACTCTTTAATGAAGTAAAACTCGATTTCTGAATTTCTGAATTTTCGTCACGGACTTGCTGTTCCCTGAAGATATTTGGAATTAAATTTCAAGATAGTATAGTTTGCGACACGACCGCATCGCGAGCTGAATGTTTTCTCCTTGGGGGAGGTAGTGCGCGACGCGCACCTATTCCCTCCAAGTGCAATTTGCAAGCTGCCTTAGAAGCTTGCTTGGCCAAGGTTGTGGTCCTCCTCGGGGTCCCTTAGGGTGGCCCTGGGGAGTCGTATTCAAACGTTCTGACTCTATAAACATATATTTACCTAATGTAAACCTTTTTAGAAGATTATACCATCATACGACACTCTCAAACCTGCCCAAAACCTAAGGACACACTAGAAGACATTCTTCTCTAGTTCCGGGAGTCTTGGTCGCTTCTTGACATTTAGACTTTTACTCTTCCAAACCAAGTCAATTGCATTAATTTAGGTTTAGAAACATCATTTTAACTATTTTTAAGTCATTATTCATAAGGTGAGGCTCTAACTTAAGTCATAGAATTTTTGGGGTGTTACAATAACTTTACTAGGGTAGGAACCGCCATCACCCGTCCACTCTTGTAACACCTTGCTAAGTGAAAGAGCTAGAATTAGAAAGAGTCATTTTTGGAAAGAATGAAAAATCTGAAATTTAGTTAAGTTATGCTAAGTATGAGTTTTGGGTTAACTTCAAACGACCATAACTCCTAGCTCAGGATGAGTTAGCTGTGCTACAAGATACCGTAGAAAATATATTTGAATTATCTTTCCAACACCACTGAGTTTTCTCATTTTCGAGTTTGTATGAGGAGATAAGCCCTTTGGAAGTCGAGTTGTCTAGATAAGGAAAGTCAAAAACTGGATTTTTGAAGGGTATTTCGGTCTTTTCCAAACCCAATTGATTTAATTTGTTTTTAGTGAATTAATTAGGGTCAAAACTGAATTGGTTCAGTTTGCATAATTGAAAATTCACGCTATGGTTTAGAGAGAAGAACTCAAGAGGAGAAGAGAAGACAAAAGTCAAGATTCATCATTTTTGTGAGGAATTGATTGTGGATTTCGCCAAGGATTCGATCCTACGAGATATGTGAAACTTTCATAGCGTTGGGTTCGTTCACCCACGCACCAAACATGTTTATTTCAGTGTGAATTTGTCCTAAAAAGATTGGAAGTTTGAATGTTCTTGATGTGTGTTCTTGAATTGCTTTCATTCTTGAATTTGGGTTGAGATTGAGGAGTTTCTTGAGATTATAGTGTTGATTCCTTGAGTTGTTTGTGTTAGATTCTTGTGTATATGTTTTAGGTATCTGAATCTATACAGAATTTGAGAAAAAAAATCAAGTTTTTTGGGTAATTAACTCAAACCACAAAAAGAGTTTTGTTTTAAACATATGAGTGAGTTATTTTGAGAGTAGTACTGAGCACCGATATGTGGACGAGTTCATAATAACTCATGTCTCCATAAACCATGTAGCCAACGTGGGTACAAAGGGTCATACTTTTTAGATGATTCCTTAATGCTTTTAGCATAGACTAGTGGATCCACTTAATTGAGGCATTCTATATCCCGACAAGTTATAGGACAGTTTTGGCAGCGTGGGCAAGACGTTGTATCATCACATAGCTTATAGTGATGGTTGTCGGTTAGAGAAACTCCCACAGAATTATATTACTTTATTATATATGTATATTGAGT
Source organism: Solanum acaule (assembly GCA_036250505.1). NCBI lineage: Eukaryota > Viridiplantae > Streptophyta > Magnoliopsida > Solanales > Solanaceae > Solanum > Solanum acaule. The sequence goes on along the minus strand of JAJOOR010004824.1, from coordinate 85,189 downwards.
TGTTACTTACTGTTTAAAATGCTTTATATAAACTGCATCTTTACTGGTGTTTATTTCTACATTGAGTTGAGTGTCCATGAGTTGAGTGAAGATGAGGTAAGTGTTTCTTACATAATTTTGTTCAAGGTTATGTCATGTTTAGTTTTCCCCTCTCATGATCGTATATTCAATGTACTGATGCCATTTGGCCTGCATCATTTTATGATGTAGATACATGTAACCAGGATCAGCATCCAGCGCCTCGTTGATCCAGTTGAACACTCAGAGTCAGTTGGTGAGCCTCCTTGCTTTCCGAAGGACCTCTTTTTACATTGGTTTTAGTATTTTAGTTGTTAGGATGATCGGGAGTTTTGTCCCGACATCCCTCAGTGTTGTAGAGGCTTCATAGACGGATAGTTATAATTCAGTAGTCTTTCCATTTTCAGTTTTTTATGTTAAGACATTGAATTGCCATTTTGGCCAGTCGAATGTTCTTTTAAGACATTCCAACTTATTGCATGAGTTTTCTTTTGAGTTTGTTTCTTATTATTTAAGTCTTCCGCTACAAGTTAAGGCAGGCCAGGGTTTTCTTGGGGACAACAATGGTTCTCGAGTGCCAATCTCGCCAAGGGTGTAGGCTCGGGGTGTGACAAACTTGGTATCAGAGTACAGAGTTCAAGAGTCCTATGGAGTCTATGAAGCCGTGTCCGTAGAGTCCTATTAAACGGTGTGAAGCGCACCACATCTATAATTAGGAGGCTGTAACACTTAGGAACTATCTAACTTCTCTGATACTCATTTCGTGCGATAGAGTTAGTCTCTAGATAGTTTCCTTCTAACTATTGATTACGCGTGTCTTTCAGATTATTCCTCCACGAAGAGCTGTCGGAGGTCTTCCTGCTAGGAGGAATGTTGAGGAACAAGGGGTACCTAATGCACCTGAAATACAACCCCAAGGAGAGGTCACCAATTCTGAGTTCAGGGAAGCGATCAGAATGTTAAGTCAAGTTGTGACCAATCAAGCTGGTTAGAGAGAGAACTGACAGGCAGTGAATGATACTTCAAGAATTCGTGAGTTTCTAAGGATGAATCCTCTAAGCTTCACTAGTTCAAGCACTACTGAGGATCCGAAATTTTTTGTTGAGGAACTGCAAAAGGTGTTTGAGGTTATGCACGTTGTTGATGCTGAGCGAATGGAACTAGCTGCATATCAACTAAAGAGTGTTGCTAGGACTTGGTTTGACCAGTGGAAGAAAGGTAGAGATGAGGGTGCACCAATTTTGAGTTGGGCTATGTTTGAGGAGGCTTTCTTGGGGCGCTTCTTTCCCCGTGAACTGAGAGAAGCCAAGGTATGAGAATTCCTTACTCTTAAGGAGGATTCTTTTAGTGTTCATGAGTACAGTTGGAAGTTCACCAAACTTTCCCAATATGCTCCGAAGATGGTTGTTAATATGAGGAGTAGTATGAGTCTGTTTGTTGTTGGATTGTCTTGTCTATCAAGTAAGGAGGGCAAGGAAACTATGCTAATAGGGGACATGGACTTAGCGAGACTTATGGTTTATGTGCAGCAGGGTTAGGAAGAGAAGCTGAGGGATAGAGAAGAATTGAGAAACAAGAAAGCTAAGACAAGGAATGAGTCCGGGCAGCAAAGGAGTAATGTGAACCATTCTTCCTTTCAACATAAGCAAAAGAGACTTGCTCCATCATCCCAAGGAACAAATGAGAGTATAATAGTAAGAATTCACAGAATTTCAGAGCTAGACCTGCTCAGTCTCAGGGTAGTGTGGCCCAAGGATATAATTAGGCTCCTACATTTGCTAAGTGTGGTAAGAACCACCTAGGTGCTTGTCGCGATGGCTTTACTGGTTGTTTCAAGTGTGGTTAAGAGGGTCACTTCATGAAAGAGTGCCCTAAGAATAGGCAGGGCAATGGAAATAGGGGAAATAAAGCTCGTTGCTCTGCACCTAGAGGAGCTACTTCAGGGACTGACGGAGGAGCAAACCACCTATATGCTATCACTAGTCACTAAGAGCAAGAGAATTCTCTAGATGTTGTCACTGGTATGATCAAAGTCTTTACTTTTGATGTTTATGCTTTGCTAAACCCATGAGCAAGTCTATCTTTTGTGACTCCTTATGTTGCGATGAATTTTGATGTTCTCCCCGAGAAACTTTGTGTGCCCTTTAGTGTTTCTACCCCTGTTTGTGAGTCTATTCTAGTTGAGAGAGTCTATCGTGATTGTGTCATTTCTTTCAATCACAATAGCACCATGGCTGATTTAGTTGAGCTAGACATGGTTGATTTTGATGTTATTCTTGGTATGGACTGACTTTATGCCCGTTATTCCTCCATTGATTGTAGAACTCGAGTTGTTAAGTTCTAGTTTCCTAGAGAGTCGGTCTTTGAGTGGAGGAGTAGTTCAGGAGTGCCTAAGGGTCGTTTTATTTCATACCTTAAGGTGAGAAAGTTAGTTTCCAAGGGGTGTGTCTATCAATTAGTTTGAGTTAATGATTATAGTGTTGAGACACCTCCTATTAAGTCAGTTCCGGTTGTGATTGAGTTTCCAAAGGTCTTCCCAGATGATCATCCCGGAGTCCCTCTTGAGAGAGAAATAGACTTCGATATAGATTTTCTTCCCGAGACCCATCCTATATCTATTCCGCCATATAGGATGGCACCAGCAGAGTTAAATGAGCTGAAAGAAAAGATTTCCTTGAGAAGGGATTTATTCGACCAAGTATCTGAGATGTTCCCTTAGAATGTGTATAGATTACCGTCAGTTGAACAAGGTTACTATCAAGAATAAGTATCCTCTTCCGAGAATTGATGATCTTTTCAATCAGCTTCAGCATGCCACTTGTTTTTCTAAGATAGACCTCAGATCTGCCTACCATATGTTAAGCGTAAGGGAATGTGATATTCCAAAGACAGCTTTCAGGATCGGTTATGGTCATTATGAGTTTTTGGTCATGTCGTTCGGCTTGACAATGCACCTACAGCGTTCATGGACATTATGAATAGAGTATTCAAGCCTTATTTAGATATGTTTGTGATCATGTTCATTAATGACATTCTAATCTATTCGAGGAATGAGGAAGATCATGCTAGCCATCTCAAAATAGTTCTCCAAACTCCAAAAGGATAGAGAGTTGTATGCCGAGTTCTCTAAATGTGAGTTCTGGCTTGAGTTTGTGGCATTGCTGGGCTACATTATTTCCGATGATGGGATTAGAGTTGATACTTAGAAAATAAAGGCAGTGCAGAATTGACCTAGACCCGCATCTCCAACTGATATTAGGAGTTTCTTGGGTTTAGATGGATATTATAAAAGGTTCGTAGAGGGGTTCTCATCTATTTCATCCCCTATGACCAAGTTGACTCAGAAGACAGTTAAGCTTCAATGGTCTAAAACTTGTTAAAAAAGCTTTTAGGAATTGAAAACTAGGTTTACTATTGCCCCAATATTGATCTTACCAGAAGGTACGCAAGGTTTTGTTATATATTTTGATCTGTCCAGAGTTGGATTGGGTTCTGTGTTAATGTAGAATGGTAAAGTTATAGCCTATGCCTCCAGACAGCTAAAAGTTCACGAGAAGAATTATCCAACCCATGATCTAGAGTTGGCTGTCATAGTATTTGCTATGAAAATATGGCGTCATTATCTTTATGGTGTTCATATAGATGTGTTCATTGATCACAAGAGTCTTCAATATGTGTTTAGTTAGAAAGAGATTAATCTCAGATAGAGGATGTGGTTAGAGTTACTCAAGGATTACGACATGAGTATTCTCTATCACCCAGGTAAAGCTAACATTGTTGCTGATGCATTGACCAGGTTGTCTATGGTAGTACCGCTTATGTTGAGGAAGAAAAGAGAGAGTTAGCGAAAGATGTGCAGAGACTCGCAAGGTTAGGAGTTCAACTAATGGATTTCACAGAAGGATGAGTGGTGGTGATTAATGAGGCTGAATCTTCGTTAGTGTCAGAAGTGAAAGAAAAGCAAGAACAAGATCCTATTTTGCTTGAATTGAAGGCAAATGTTCATAAGCAAAAAGTAATGGCTTTTGAACAAGGGGGAGATGGCGTATTAAGGTACCAAGGTAGGCTGTGTGTACCAAGGGTGGATGAAATTCAATAGAGGATCATGGAGAAAGTTCATAGCTCCAGATATTCCATTCACCCGGGTTCCATAAAGACGTATCGTGACTTGAGAGAGGTTTATTGGTGGAATAAAATAAACAAAGGTATTGATGAGTTTGTTGCTAAATTCCCAAATTGTCAACAAGTTAAACTAGAGTATCAAAGGCCCAGTGGTATGGCTCAGAATATTGAACTTCCAGAATGGCAGTGGGGCATGATCAATATGGGTTTCATTACTGGCTTGCCACGGTCTCGCATGCAACATGATTCTATTTGGGTGATTGATGATAGAATGACAAAATCAGCCCACTTTTTGCCGGTAAAGACTACCCATTCAGCAGAGGACTATGCCAAGTTGTATCTTCAAGAGGTAGTTAGACTTCATGGGGTGCCAGTTTCGATTATATCAGATAGAGGGGCACAATTTACTGCTCTTTTTTGGAAGTCATTCTAGAAAGGCTTGGGTTCAAAGGTGAGGTTAAGTACTGTTTTTCATCCTTAGACAGATGGTCAAGCATAGCTCACTATTCAGACCTTAGAAGATATGTTGAGGTCCTGTGTGATTGATTTCATGGGTAATTGGGATGATCACCTACCTCTCATTGAGTTTGCTTATAACAATAGTTACCATTCTAGCATCTAGATGGCCCCTTATGAAGCTCTTTATGGGAGAAGATGCATATCTACAATTGGATGGTTCAAGGTTGGTGAAGCTAGGTTGATAAGACTAGACTTAGTTCATCAAGTTATGGAGAGAGTGAAAGTTATTCAAGAAAGGTTGAAAATAGCGCAGAGTCGTCAAAAACCCTACACGAATGTTAGGAGAAGAGAGTTAGATTTTGAAGTAGATGATTCGGTATACTTGAAAGTTCCACCCATGAAGGGTGTTATGAGATTTGATAAGAAGGGGAAGCTTAGTCCTAGGTATATTGGCCCTTATAGAATATCCAAGAGGATTGGTAATGTAGCTTAAGAGTTGGAGTTACCGTAAGAGTTAGTAGCGGTCCATCCGGTATTCCACATTTCTATGGTGAAAAAGTGTATGGGCGATCCTTCACTTAACATACCTACTAAAGATATTGGTATCAAGGATAGCTTATCTTATGAGGAGATTCCAGTTCAGATTCTAGATCGCCAAGTTTGCAAGTTGAGAACGAAAGAGGTAGCATCAGTCAAAGTCGTGAGGAGAAATCAGTTTGTTGAGGAACCTACATGGGAAGCTGAGGAGGATATGAAGAAGATATACCCACATCTCTTTGAATACGGAGAAATTCCAAATTAAGGTACTAATGCTTTTCTTGGCATTTATTTTAAGTTGGCATGTTGTATTTACATTTTGCTTGTTGGGTGTTGAGCTAGATGTTAGATGTTACACCCTTAGTATACTTAGAGTGATCTCATTCGAGGATGAATGTTCCCAAGGGGGACATATTGTAACAACTCGCTAAGTGAAACAGCTAGAATTAGAAAGAATCATTTTTGGAAAGAATGAAAAATCTGAAATTTGGTTAAGTTATGTTAAGTATGTTTTTTGGGTCAACTTAAAACGACCATAACTCCTAGCTCAGTATGATGTAGGTGTGCTCCAAGATACCTTAGGAAATATATTTGAATTCTCTTTCCAACGCCACTGAGTTTTCTCATTTTCAAGTTTGTATGAGGGAGATATGCTCATTGGAATTTGGGTTGTCTAGATAAGGAAAGTCAAAACCAGATTTTTGAAGGGTAATTTGGTCTTTTCCATACCCAATTGATTTAATTTGTTTTCAGTGAATTAATTAGGGTCAAAACTAAATTGGTTCAGTTTGCACAATTGAAAATTTACGCTAGGGTTTAGAGAGAAGAACTCAAGAGGAGAAGAGAAGAGGAAAATCACGATTCGTCATTATCGTGAGGAATTGATTGTGGATTCCACCAAGGATTCGATCCTACGAGGTATGTGAGACTTTGATAGCGTTGGGTTCATTCACCAAAGTGCCAAACATGTTTATTTCAGTGTTAATTCATCCTTAAAAGATTGGAAGTTTGAATGTTCTTGATGTATGTTCTTGAATTTCTTTCGTTCTTGAATTTGGGTTTAGATTGAGGAGTTTCTTGAGATTATAGTGTTGATTCCTTGAGTTTTTTGAGATAGATTCTTGTGTATATTTTTTGGGTATTTAAATCTAAAGAAAATTTTAGAAAAAGGATCGAGTTTAGTCGAATTAAGATTAGTAAACGAATTGAAAAGTTTGTGGGGTCTGCCTAGGGAGAGGCTAGCGCGGTGCGCCCCTGATACGCTAGGGAGGCTGGGGCGGCACACCAGCAGTGCCCCCAATAGGGGTCTCTAAACTTTTGGGGCACCAGCAGTGCACCAGGGTCGTCCGCCCCAACTCGTTTTTCATCGTTTAGCCTAACTGACCTCTAAACATATAGAAATCATCTAGAAACATGAATACTAACCTTGAATCCATAAATTCAAATTCAAAGAAAGTTAAGAGCCAAGTCTAAAAAGTTCATAGAGTCTTTTCAAGAAGTTTTTGCAAATGTTTTAAACTTGTTTAAAGACTTGAGTTTTGAGTTGAGTAAGAGTAAAAAATGAAGTTCTTTTCTTCAAAAGAGTATATGGGGACTAAGTTTTCCCAAATGAGTAAATGTTTTCACATTTTAAACAAGAGAGGAAACAACGATTTCCAAGAGAGCCTTTGAGCTAGTTTTTGGTTTATTATCTCAAACCACAAAAAGAGTTTTGTTTTAAACATATGAGTTGAGTTATTTTGGGAGTAGTATTGAGCACCGATATGGGGACGAGTTCATAATAACTCATGTCTCCATAAACCATGTAGCCAACGTGGGTAGAAAGGGTAATAATTTTTAGATGATTCCTTAACACTTTTTAGCATAGACTAGTGGATCCCCTTTGTTGAGGCGTTCTATATCTCGATAAGTTATCGGACAATTCTGGCAGTGTGGACGAGACGTTGTGTCATCACATATCTCATAGTGATGGTTGTCGGTTAGATAAACTCCCACAGAGTTATATTACTTTATAATATATGTATATTGAGTTGTTACTTACTGTTTAAAATGCTTTATATAAACTGCATCTTTACTGTTGTTTATTTCTGCATTGAGTTGAGTATCCATGAGTTGAATAAAGCTGAGGTAAGTGTTTATTTCAGAATTCAGTTCAAGCTTATGTCATGTTTAGTTTTCCCCTCTCATGATCGTACATTCAATGTACTGATGCCATTTGGCCTGCATCATTTTATAATGCAGATACAGGTAACCAGGATCAACATCCAGCGCTTCGTTGATCCAATTGAACACTCAGAGTCAGTTGGTGAGCCTCTTTGCTTTCCGAAAGACCCTGTTTTACATTGTTTTTAGTATTTCAGTTGTTAGTATGATTGGGGGTTTCGTCCTGACATCCCTCATTGTTTTAGAGGCTCATAGACGAATAGTTATAGTTCACTAGTCTTTCCATTTTCAGTTGTTTATGTTAATACATTGAGTTGCCATTTTGGCCAGTTGAATGTTCTTTTAAGACATTCCAAGTTATTGCATGAGTTATCTTTTGAACTTGTTTCTTATTATTTAAGTCTTCCGCTACAAGTTAAGCCAGTACAAGGGTTCAATTGGGGCATGCAATGGTTCTCGAGTGCCAGTCCCACCTAGGGTGTACGCTCAGGGTATGACAACTCTACTCTCACGACATCACTATGGTCACATTCATAGCATAGCAATCAAAAAATAGCATGATTCGGAGAAATCCAGTCCATAATCAGAATAACATCATAGTCTACTATTCACAAATGATCAAGTCTACATAATTATCATACCCAACAAACGAAACGAGACAGGATCGATACACTTGATTCACCACTAAGGATTTACCCACTGGTGTATAAACATGAATAGGCACATGCATGCAATCAGAAATCATATCAAACCTAACAGCAGAATAGGTAGACACATATGAGAAAGTAGACCCATATCAAATAATACAAACGAAGGTCGATGGCAAACTAGGACGATACTTGTGATCACAACATCAGAAGTCTAAGCCTCAGGTCTCCCTGGAAATACATTACACTGGCTCTCTCAGCCGCTTTTAGTTTGAGTATAACCTCTACCTCCACCCTGTAGAGCTAGAGTACCCCTACCAGGAGTCCTACTGCCTCTACTAGTGTGATCTCTACCTTGAGCCTGTTCGGAGGTGATGAATCTCTAGCTGGAGCATCTGAATAAGTAAGTTGGGGTCATGAGTGGGTCTTTAGAGGAGACTCTCGAATCTTCTGACGTGGATCCCCACAATCATAGCAAGACCTCAGCATGGATAACCACTACTGCGAACCATATAAACTACCATGGCCACCTTGGCCAGAACAATAAGATCCTTGGGTTGATTGACTAGTATCATCAATTGGCATAGATGCATGAACCAACCCATGACGTTGAAAAGAGCCACTACCTCAGTTTTAACCCCTTCCTCCAGTAAAGGCACCAGAAAACTGACCAACATATCAACCCTCTTGGGCTCTCCAAACTCCTCTAAAAGCATCAACTCTGTCTTATTGGCTGTGCTCACAATGGACTAGAAGGTAGCCCCCTCTATGATTCTTTGAAACACATACGACCTGGTAGAGAAAGTTAACACTTTCACAAACTTGGGAACTCTCTGCCTCATCAAGAGCAATAGTCATGGAATGCTTAGAAAGCTCACAGAAATGGGCCTCATACTCAATCACACACATAATTCCCTGGTTCAAGCTCTAAAAGCTCAATTGATTAACCTATCTCATTCTCCAAGGGATTAAGCGGTCCTAGAAATCAGTAGAAAGCACTAGAGAACACATCCCACTCAGTCGGAGAGGATCCAACTGGTCTAGACCTCCCAAAAGTCCTCCAACATTCTCTGGCACATCAACGCAACTGAAGTGCAACAAAACAAACACCACGAGCATCTACCATACCCACTTTTTCAAACATCTCATATGGAACAAGGTCAATAACTCATGAGCATCCTCACTCTTACCACCCTTAAACTAGGGTGGTTTCATCTTTTGAAACCTCTCATAACACTACTGCTCAGCTGTCATAAGATTAACCTCAGGATCAATCTGAACACCCACAATCGATGCCGTAACCACTGGTAGCTAACCCACCTGTTCCTAAATACCTAGATTTTGTTGCTGACCTAGAGTCTGCTTTCGTATTCCAGTCTGAGAACCAGTGGTGTACTTGTCACACCACTCTGAGAGAAGTTCTCCATCATATCAAGCATCCTTAACATAGAGTCCTGAAACATGAAAGCTTAAAACCTGGGAGGAAACTTGTCCTCAACAACCTCAACATGTGGCTAAGGTAAAGTCTTCTACCTCTTCCTCTAGTTGGTGTTGATCCATGGGCACGACCTCTAGCCGGTGCTACTCCACGAGCACGACCTCTTACTTTGGCCCTACCTCTACCCCTAGTTGGGGTCTCAACAATAGCCTCAGGGACTGTCTTTCTTCTTCAACTGGAAATAGAAGCTCTAGTCCCCAGCATATGCCAAGACAACATGCGGAAACTCAGTACTAGCAAAGGCATAAAAGGAAGTTTCCTAACAGCCTTCATAACCACTCAAAGATAAGTACAGACATCTCCATACTGATCCTCAAGACTCTACTTAGACTTGTCTTGTACACACGTGAGACGTATGAACCTGGGTTTCTGATCCATATGTCACAACCTAAATATGGACGTGATGGCACTTGTCTATTCCCACCAAGACAAGTCAACCTTAAATTAAAAAAATGAAAGAAATGCTGAAAATATAAAATAAAACAAAACAAAGGCAAAAAACTTATTCATTCTAAACAATACTCCAAAATATGGTTGTCACGTGTACAAGCCACTAATGTAAACACACAATTCGAAAGATAAATACAAGTCTCAAATGTCTTTGCTTCTCAAATAGAAAAAAAGCAAAAATAAAGGAAAAGAGGGCTCGCCAAGATGATAAGCACCTACCTCTCAAGTCCTTCAACGAGCTTCGAATTCAGGAGAAGAAGAAGATCACACAGGTTTGGACTCGGCACCTACGCAAGTGTAGATACGAGGAGTGAGTAGCCCAAACATGGTAACCAACAAACAACACAATAAACTAGGTAACCTAGTTAAATTGAATACTCTTTTTACCCCAAGCGAACCTCCAGAAACTACAGCCTACACAAAAATTAGCCTAACCTAACAGTTCTACAATAAACAGCTCACAACACTGAAAGGTCATAAACCGAAATTCACATTTGAACAACTGATAACTATTAAATCATTTACTCTCAAGTACAAAGCATTTCAATCACAAATATCAACATGCTCAACTCACATATCAAATAAACCAATCCAACACCTCAATTGGCTCAATCACATGAATCAAATAAGTCAAATCTATGCTACAAGTAGATTGATCACAAAGGTCAACATTTATCGAAACCATTTCCCTTCGGCACAATGTCACTAGCCGGAACCATTTCCCTTCGTCTTTCACATTAATCACTTGCCATAACTATTTTCCTTTGGCATTTATATCACTAGCTAGTACCATTTTCTCTGACTTTCATATTGAATCACTTGTTGTAACCATTCTTCGGCATTTATATCACTAGTTGGAACCATTTTCGTTCGGCTTTATCAAAAACATCACTGTTCGGAACCATTTCCCTTCGACATTTATATCACTAGCGGGAACCATTTTCCTTCGGCATTCATATCAAGTGTCTCATCATGGTGTTCAACCATCAATACACACAAGTAATATAACTTCGCACGGAGAGAAAACTTTTGAAATCATTCAAGTCCACTCTCATGCATTCAAAAAAACTACCAATTAATCAAATAGGGGACACAACAATGCAATTCACAATTTTTCATTATCATCAAGAAACATTTTCATTTTCCCCCTTGTTTTATTAGTTAACATGAAACGAGTGGAGAAAATAACCTTTTAGCTCATTCCTGATTTCTCCCCAACACATATACATTGAAGATAAGTAAACAATTCAACTAAATTATAAAGTTTACGAGATCACTTGCCTTAAAACAATCAATCAATCAATATGAAGCTTGAGTTCTCCCTTTCTGACTCACTTCCAAAGCCATATAATCTATAACAATCAAATATTCCAAATCACTCATTGGAAACACCAATTCCCACATCAATTATTTAGAGAAACAAATCCATCAACTCAAAACCCAATTTCAAAATAGAGGTTTGAATCCAGAAAACAATAATTGAACATATGATCTTTAAGGCTTTAAGAACTTATTAGCAAAAACCATTTCAAAAAAGTGATCAAAATAATGATTTTAGATCAAAAGTCAAGTTCTTGCAACACTTATTCGATTAAGGATCTTCGATTCCCTATTCCTTGGAATGAAATATGATATTTTTGATAATTAACAATGAAGTGAATTTTGCAAATTATATTCATAATAAAGGAAACATGGTGGCAGTGTACGATCTCCAATATATAACAATATTTTCCAATCTCCTTAGCGTGCCAAATTACTTCATTATATGTTCATTACTCTACATTTGTATAATTATCCTCCACCAATGTGCTAGTATAGAAATGATATTTGCTAAAGCAAGCTTGGTGAATTCTCCCCGTAGTCAATTGAAGTCAATTGTGTCATTTAAGCTCATAAGTAATACATTGATGTTACATAGTTCCTTACGTCGTTGTTACTTCCTTGAAGTTATTATTCTCATGTCTTCTACTACTGGTCCATAGTTCCAAATCTCAAAAATGATGATGACCACAAAAATAACAATCTCAAAGATTAAAGAAACTAAGTGAAGAAATCTTTATATTTATGGGTGGCAGCCCAGGGGCAAATGCCTAGCATGGGTCGATCCCAATTGGTATAGAAGGGTGACAGCTCAGGGGCGAAAGCCTAGAATGGATCAATCCCAATTTTTGTAATTATGAGGACAACATCCTAGGGATTAAAATACCTAGCATGGGTCATCCTCTTCTACCACTGATCAGCTAGTCATTTGTATCACATGGGCTATAAAGATTATAAAACAGAGAAAAGTAAAGAAAAGAATGTGACATACATCATCCCACAAGAGTAACAAGGGTGGTCTTCTATTCTCATCTATGCACTTATATATTGATACTTGATTTCATTTGAGCCCTTGTTTTACTTATACTATTGCGTAACATATTCAACACATTTTTTTTTACTGACGTCCCTCACGGGGGACGCTGCATTTCATACTACATGCACATGTACTCAAGCTAGTAGACCTCCTCAGTAGGAGAGCACAATACTCAACTACTTTTGGTGAGCTCCGGGTTGATTCAGAGCTTTACCGATTCCTTTGTAGATTCATTATGGTATTGTATCGTAGTTAAGGGTAAGGCGGAATCTGCCTCGACCTACTCTAAGGTTGTCTATTGTATAGAGGCTTTGTAGTCTAATATATTGTATAGAGGTGTTGTAGATCAAAACTCAGTTTTACTTGTCACATTTTGACTTGGCACACCCATTAAGAAAATAGTTATTGATATAGGTATTTTACCAAAGTATCCTTATTAAATGATGTTTAGTATTAGGTCTTGAAAAGTGATTTGGAAATTAAGTATTTAATGTTGAGGGTAAAACATGGAGAAAATAGTTGTGTTTTCTTGATATATAAAAAGTGACAAGTAAATATGAAAATCTATTTTAGGAATAAGTGACAAGTAAAACTGAACGGATGGAGTATTTTCCAAATCATTTTCCAATATATCATTTAATAGGGAATAGTTTGGTAAGATACCTATATCATTAATTATTTTCTTAATTGATGTGCCAAGTAAAAATGAACAGAGGGAGTAATAAAAAGTCTTTAGTCCCCAACCTAACTTTTATTTTACTAATTTTAAGACAAATAATGATTTGTCATAAATGTTCATAAAATTAATGAAAAAAAATTACTCCCTCCATTCATTTTTACTTGTCACGGTTTGACTTGACACACCCATTAAGAAAATAATTATTTATATAGGTATTTCACCAAACTATTCCTATTAAAGATGTTTAGTATTAAGTCCTTGAAAATGATTTGGAGAAAGAGTATTTAATGCTGAGGGTAAAATATGGTAAAATATAATTGTCTTTTCTTGATGTGCCAAAAGTGACAAGTAAATATGAAAATCTATTTTAAGAAAAAGTTATAAGTAAAAGTAAATGGAGGGAGCATGTGATATCGATAATTTTAATTTTGTGGCTAATGTTTTATTTCATAAATAGCGTTGAGTAGGTCAACAAAATAGATGAAAACACTGCCAACGTGTAACTTTGCATAAAATTCAATAAACTTTTTATTGAATTAATCAAAGTGTTATATCCATTAGAAATCTTTTTATTGCAAAGATTATATTTTAATTTGGATTTAAGTTTTGTACACAATTAGTATAATTATTTTTTACGCTATTAAGTCATTCAAAAGATACTTACACGTAAGTTTTTTTCTTAACAAAATATGAGACTTAATTTTTTTAAAGTCAAATATGTAACCTGATATAACATATTAAAATGAAAATGTCCATTAATTCATCAAACATTGAAATAGTTTTAAATGATGCATAAATTAAATGCCATTTATGGCTAAACTATGACTTGACAAATTAAACTTCTAATTTATATTTTATACTTTAGATAATTTTCACTATCCTTAAGTATATTGCCTCAAGGATCATCTTTATCTACCATGTTGACCTGCAATCTAAAACTAACAACAATTAATAAAATTATAATATAAGGTGAAACAAAAAAATAGGAAAGGGGTTAAATAAACTTACTTGTTCCATAACCATGTATTCATCAAAATCATCAACAGAAAAATCTCCTTCTTCCCCTGTTGGTTCATCATTATGATCAAATTCATCATGCTCCTCATCTAGTATGTCCAAATCAAGTAATTGGTTAATGTTGAAATCATAGCAAACTGTATTTCCAAATCTATGTTGCATTAGCTAGATCATACTATTAGCAAAAAAAAATTGATTAAGAAAATTGAAGATTTTTGTAGGATTATTTTCGATTGAAACCTCAAGAGTATATTTTTACCTGTTGCAATGGAGGTCTCAAAAAACAATTTGATGAAATTTTGACTTTTTATAATAGCACACCAAAATGTGCACTCAATATAGAAGTTGATTAATGCTCTAGCAGTGAAAAGCAATAGAATGAAGAAGATGATCTCAAAAGATAAAGATGGTAGAGGCATTTTAGCAAAAACAAACACCAAGTTTGAAATTCAACAAAGAGAAAAAAAACTAGAAAGGATGTAAAATGAGAAATAAGACTCTAAAAGTTTGTATTCTATATATAAGGGGAGGGGGAGTTATCTTTAGATTCATGTAATATAGTTGAATTATTGGAATTAATTATGTAGATAAGAGTGAAATCATTACTAATTACAAAACAATTGATTTGAAATTTAAAATATCTTCTGAGTAGAATATAAGATTACACTACATTAAATATTCAAGTTAAAGTTGGATATGATAGAGTTCTATGGTTAGATGTGAATTATTTATGTAGATATGGTATTAAATAACAAAGATGACTCGTTGCTTATGTCACAATCAAAAATCTCATTAGGCTATGAGGGCACCTACTATTTCCATAGGCGAACCCCATCCTCTTATAAATCAAGTAATAATATATATAATGCGGAAGAAACATAAGAATAATCAACTACCTTCTATAAATGCGAATTGATGAGTTAAAATATTCAAAATATCCCCTAAGACCTAGTGACATTTAAACAAGAGCATCTACAAATACAAGATACGTTTGAAAAACTAAAATCAGTGTGTAAAAGGAAATACGACGGAAAATAAATTGAGTCTCTAGAACAATACTGTTGAAGAGAAGACATCTCACCCTAAATTTCAACAATCACAAATCTTAATCACAAGAAGTAAATCAAGTACCTCTAGTACCTGACTCAATTCCTGCACGAAAAAAAGTGCAGCAAGTATAAAGTGAGTACAAAAAACACATGTAATCAGCGAACTTTGATTACTAACCCTTCCAATAAGCAATAACGAGATAATCATATAAGTTTATTTATCCACAAGTATAATTAGGTCATAAAATAAATCACCTCAACATAATAAATAAAAGCATGTATTTTCCCAAATTAATTAAACCAATTACACAACTGATAATATCATAATGTGTCACAAATGTATCAAGTGAAATCAATTCCAGAGCCATCTCAATAACTCAACTCCAAATCAATGTAAAAAAGCAATGTAAATGAAATGTAATGCAATACACTGGCCAAAAACCGATAGACACCCGCTTCCTCTGTCGGGTAATCGGGACCCAAGGGGACTCATGAGGTCCATATACCTGCCATAATTATTTTCCATCGGTATGATAACACTAGCCGGAATCATTTCTCTTCAGCATAATATCACTCGCCAGAAACATTTCTCATCGGCACAATAATACTCACCGAAACTATTTTCCATTGGTACAATACCACTCATCGGAACTATTTCTCATCGTCTTTGGATGATGTAACTTGATGGAACCACTTCCCATCGTCATAATAAGAATACAAATATCACAAATAATTCAACGGGAAATATCAACCAATATGAATACGTATGAAGAAATATATAGCATGAGTTTATCAATTGACCCTATAACTAAGGATCAACAATCACAATCAAGTTTTCATAACTCACAAGTCTCAACAATTCAATCATATCATAACTTATGGAATGTTATCCACCAATGATAAATTTCATGTAAATTTCCCCATATTATGACATCAATACCCGCATAAATGCTCATTATCTCATTTATATGGGAACTCTTTACTACCCATTATCCTTATATATATTTAATACATTAACACTTCAAAGAAGTAAGAAATCTCTACTTGCCTCAAACCAAAGCTCAAACGTCAAATTATTAATTTGCCCTTCTGTAACGCTTCCAAATGCTCAAAAATCTATTCAAATGTACAATCCGCATAAGAATACGAATCTAATAACACTCATATAGCTATATTTAGTTTCAACTCAAAAACCAAGTCAAAAAGTCATCCTAAGCACCAAATTTGAATAAGAAATTTTCTTTCAGATTATGTTCACCCATAATAAAACAAACTTACATGCCTAATTTCTACTAAAACAGATCTTTATTCGACCCCTAAATTAAGATTTTGTTCTACGAACCCTATGACTATATTTTCTTAGTTCAACATAAATTCTACACGTTTCTAGCCTAAAAATATGTCCATAATCACATAAAAATTTAATGGAAAGGATGAGAATAATTACCTTAACGTTTTTGGGGTAAAAATTCAAAAATTTCTCTTCCCTTTCCCCCTCTTTTTATCCCTTTCTTTTCTTTTCTTCATCCGTATTTTGTTTTTCTGTTTTCTGTGTTGAGCATGCATGCTCTTTTCTTTCATTTGTTTGTTGTTGCGTCCAACAACCTTTTTTATTAATTAACAAATAACAACTAATTCAATTCATTTTTCTTTCATTCTCTTAAAGTAGCATTTGTCCTCAATAATGTTCAAGACCTTTGTCGAAATAACACAATACGAATTATACTTACCACACATGTTCCACTCATACTTATAAAATAAATTATATTCTCTGAATCTATCTGATCACTTTGAAAATAGTATCATCGATCTTGCAAGCCATAAATCACTTCAATAAATTTAGTGGTGAGAGGATAAAATAGGAAAAACATGGGAAAATTCACAAAATGACTAGGAGGGTGATAACACGTTAACACTATCCTCAGAAAACATTAGGAGAATAAACAATCGTTGTCAGTAAAAATACCCAACTAAGAGTCGAGATCAAATCTCACTGGGAGTGCTATAGTGCAAGGATTTTAACTAGGATGTTAAAAATGTGATCTATTATTTGTAGTTATTGGAGAGATCGGAAAACTCCACCAAGTTTAACCATAGTTGCAATTTGATTATCACCGCAAAATTAACAAAACAAAAGTTCCCAATTAAGAGAATGATCAAGGAGTGTGTGGATTAGCATTGATATCATAAAAGGGGTCAAAATACTTCCTCTAAATATTACAAGACAATTATGGATAAGTTGGGTCATCATTACCGATACTAATATTCTTTCGATCTCAGAGTATCATGGCACAAAATCTCCTTTCAATATCATTTATGCTACTTACAAATCTACCCATTAATTTACAAAAATCTCTCATTCAAGCAGATTCAGCAATAAATACAAACCTACAATTTTGTTTTTAAGTGAAACATAGAAACCAAACCCACATTGCAAGTATCAAACGATCCAACCATTTCTATTAATCTCTCACGTGCATCAATCAAAGATCTGACCAGGGATTAAGTTAGCCACCTTAACCCATCAATTCATTTCATGTTAAATAGCTTAAATCCATGATTAAACAACAATAAAGCAGAGTAAGACACTAAAACCACTAAAATATATCAACACACAACCCAACTATCACACCCCTAAACCTTGGGGTTTTAACAACACATAATAAAATGGAAAGAAATTATACCCAAAGCTAATCCAGCCATTGATTTACATATAATAAGCATGAATTTTCAAGACCCACTTCGAATTTCACCCTTCAAATGTTGATTATGAAGGTATATGAAACCCTCATGACTAGGGAGAATGGAGAAAAGCTTTAAAGTTAATGTATAAAAGTTGGAATGTAAAAAAGTTACATTTTCTCTCTCTTATTTACTATTTATAGTTTCTCAAAAAATAAATTCAAAATGTCTTCGTAGGTTTTTTGGCGACCTTAGTCGAGGTCACCTGGTACATTCGGTGAATCGCCGTTTTGGTCCTTCAACTCTCCCTTTCTTGGTCACAGGCTTTAGGTATTTGCTCATTATTCAACTAACTCGACCAAGATTGTTTTTTCTCAACAGACAAATCACCAATTATCACATTCATAGCATTCTAAGCCTTCATTTTTAGCTCCACGATCTGTCACATTATAGAGTGACCTCTAAATCATCATTTTTCCTTTAATGAGTCGTCGAATTCTTATAGCTTTTCCTAATAAGTTTAATCCATTTTTCTCGAACACCATCAACTTGGCAGGATTAACTAGTTTGGCGATTCTCCCTTTCTCATTTGGCGAACTTTAGCTTCAGAAATTTCATTAAATTTCAACATTCTTGGCCTTTCTTTCAGGTATTCATCCTCACATTGTACATTAGTCTTTATGGCTGCAAAACATGAAAAATTATCATACTAGAACATATATAGGCATTGAGAACAATAATTGTTAAACTAAATATGTCTCAAATGAGTGTAAATCATGTAATTACCTCCTACTTTTCGATTTTTATGCCTCCTATTTGTCGCTTAGAGCTTTCGTGTAGTGACCCCAAGTCATTTATGACTTGCTGGCACTGAAAATTCAGTCACCTGATCGTTCGTTTAGTTTTTGTGTGAGTTTAAGTATTTTGGAGTTTTTGAACCTTGAACGATCCTTTTTGACCAAAATTTCAAGAAGATGACTTTAGAATTCAATTATGACGATCCCATAAGATCTAGAAGGTTAATTTTAGGCTTGTAGCATAGTCAGCACAATTCCTGAGGTTTTCAGTGTGAGTCTATGTCATTAGGCGTTTTAACTTTCAAGTTGAAGCTTGTGTTTTACTTTAGTCAGCAATTCTAGGTAAATGAGCTTGGATAAGGATTCTATTAGCACATTTAGCTCTGGAATATCGAACTTTGTGTAAAATGACCCTTTGTTTAGATCCCAAGGCCCCCGAGCTAATTCTCAGCCCCTTTATGGATTTTGGTTTAATAATGAGTTTTGGTGCGGGACCCACTTTTCGCCAAGATGACCTTATATGGGAATTTTGACTGCTCCATTGTGTTTGAAATATTGAATATGGTAGGGTTTCATATCTAATTTGTGTGCAGGGGTTCTAAAAAAATTTGGAGCACCCCATCGGAGATTTGGGATTTGGTCAAACTAGTAAATATGCATCAGCTAGTGCATGCCAATTCTCTCTTTGTGATCACATGGCCCTTGGTCACGTTTGTAAAAGTATGGGACCAATTGTTGTGCAATTGTGTGGACCATTGCCAAAATCACGATGAAGGGTTCACCTTCCTTAGTAATCGCGACCACCAGACAAGGTCTCTGCGATCGCGATGGTTAGCCTCTTAATGAGTCGTGATTGTGATGCTCCTTCTTGCAACCACGATGAAGAACTAAGGTAAATAAAGACAAATGCGATCAGCTCATTTTGTTGAGCTTCAAAAGGTGTTATATCACTTATTTCTTATTGGAATTCGTGGCTACATTGTAGAGTGATTGGATTGCATTGGTAGACCTCCGCTTAAGGTACATTTTTCCTTGAAGTTGTTGTCCCATCCTTGTCTTTAGCTTTTTCTTGTGAATTTATGTTATTGTGTTGGCTGTTTCTGAGCCTCGAATTGTGTTCAATTTTGGAACACAAATTCGAGGCATAGTTTAAGACCTCTTGATGGAGCCAATTCCAGAATTTCTAGCATGGATCCCACAATTCCAATTTGATTGTAAAATCAATCAATTGTCATTTTATGTGTTTTTGGTTCTAATGACCGTACTTACATTGTGATCATATTTTTAATATTATGGCAGCGTTCCGGGGCCTTTTAGAAAGGAAAAGCTCTGGTCTTGTGCTTTGGAGCGTGGACGATTGGCCTACAGGTAAGCTACGACTTTCTTTCTATTTAGATTAAGCATTAATGCGAAAATTCATGATGACCAATGTGAATTGGGGGAGGGTACCTTGTTAATTATGCTTTTCTTCTTAGAAACCATGATTTAGGGTTGATACTACTGTATAGAGGTTAGCACCATGCTAGGAAGGTTGTTTGTGTGACTTGCATGTTATGTGAAATTAGTTGAGTTTTACTTGTTTTCGGATCATGTATTGGACTTAATCTAGGATAGACTAGTGTTGCCTTATATCCATGTACCTTGTGACTTTGGTATGTCTACGACGTCGTTCGAATAGATTAGGTCCTTGTAGACTGGAATGGCATACTTGTGTCTGATAGATGAACCTTAGATTAGGTATTATCGTAGCTTCTGGACTTTATATACTCTCTCTGATTTTCTCTCACTTCTTATTTCTGCGACTCTAAGGTATTACCAGATGTTCATGCTATTGTGATGCTTTGAGATTGAGTGTGCTTGGTTGGGAGCCTTCTATTGATACATATGGAAGTGGACGTCGATCCACGATGGCTTGGAGCCTACTTGAGATCCTCTTTGGAGTTGATATGCCTTGGGTCACTCTTGCTAGCTAGGAGATACGCCCCTGGCAGCAGATTGGCTGGGTGGCCTTGGTATCTGAGATCCTCTACAGAGTCGACACGCCCCTGGGTCCCTCTTGCTAGATGGGTGGTACCACCCTGGGAGTGGACTGTTTGGCTGGGCGTCCTAGATTGGTTGTCACTCTTTCTAGCTAGGCTGGAAGTTGCCTGGTTTTATTGATTGTCATTCTTTCTAGCTGGGCTGGGAGTTGACTAGTTCTTGGATCTAGAACTGGGTTACTCTTTTTTCTTAAAGACTTAGTTATTATGTATATATGTTAGGCTTATGGGGGTCTGTTTTGGTTTTTATTTAAACTTGTGCACGAGTGTACCTTCTGGACTTATGGGGTCCAATTAGGTTTAGTTTAACATTACTTAGATTTACTTCGTATATGTTCATGAACCTTCTTTCTTTCTCGTTTTGACCCTTGTTTGTGTCTAGATTCTATCTTTTCTAATTGTCGTTACCTTTCTTTCGTAGTCGGCCTATGATGCCTACTAGGTACTTTGTTTTAGTACTTATGTTGCACTGTGCATCTTTTTCATGATGCAGGTTAACAACGCTCAAGTCATCCTCCAAAACCAATTAAATAGTGAGTAGCAGTATTCTATAAAACCCAATAAAGAGCCGAGGTCGAATCCCACAAGGAATGGTATATCATAGAGTATTCCTTATCAAGAAATTTGGATTTTAATTTAGCTCACTGGTAATAGTAAGAACAATTGGGTGGATTATACCACCAACTTAATATAAAGCTTTGATTATCAACTACTGCAATTAAACTAAACATTAGACAAAATCAAGAGTTAACAAGAAATCTAGGGTGCAGTGATTGAAAATTGATATCACATAAGGGTAATTGTGCTGCTTTATAGTGATGAACATTCATGAATAGGCTAAGTCATCTTCATTGATTCTAATCATCTTTCGATCTCAAGGCATATAATCTCCTTTCAGTCTCGAGTATATGCCAATCCTAAACAACGCAATACCTTACTCTATTATCTCTTTCAAGAATAGGGCAAATAGATCTGACCCATAACCTCTCTTTCAAGAAAGTTACAAATTTCAAACCTAAATTACTAGTATTGAAATAATTACCCACTCCAATCAATCTCTTTCGAGCATCAACCAGAGATCGGAAGAAGAAATTAAGTATGGAAACTTAACCCCTGAATTAAACCCATGGTTATTAGACCAAAGTCATGTATGAACAACAACAAACTAGAGTATAACATAACACCCACTACATTCAATCAACACCCAACCCCATTTGAGCATCCCTAGATCTAGGGGTTTTAGCCACCCATCACAAAAAAGTAAATAAATTATACTTTTCATGAAAGCAACCATGGTTAACATGAAATCAAGCAATTAAGAATAAACCAAATTTCAATTCAACTTCAATTTATCAAATTGAAACTCCAACTTGTAAACTCCAAAAGCTAGAAAAGTGTTCTTCAAAGGTAAAGTTTTCTTAGACACTCTCAAAAGAACTTTTTCAACTCTCTAAAAATGGAACTCTCCTTTAGAATTGTATCATTTGGGCGATATATACTTTCCCAAAATTTGGCTAAAAATTCCACTTTAGGACTACTTCTGCGACACTAGTCGGGCTCGCCAAACCTACTCGGAGAATAGCCCTTTGCTCCTAGCCTTTCCTTGTGCTGTTCTAGGCTTCATATGTTTGAACATCAGTTGGACAAATCTATTGAGTCATTCTTTCACATTCGGCGAATCGCCGAATACCACCTTTTTTCACCTTTCGAGCATTAAATCTCTGAACTACACATTGTCGCTTTGGGTGATAGGCATCAGGACCGCCGTTCTTATTTGATGCATCACTGTCTCTACTAGAGTCTACCAGCCTTCTGTGGTAGATGTTATGCACTATAAAATTGGGCGAGGTCGTGCTCAGTTGGCGATCTGCCCTTCATGTTAGGCGATCAACAATAATTACGTTGAACTTCTTTTTGTATATTTGACCATTCTTTCAAACATAAGTCCTTGCCTTGTCCAATTGCCTTCATATATGCAAATCATCAACATTCTATCAGAATAGGAAAAAGTTAGGCATTGAGGACACTAATTATTGAGCTAAATGGACCTTGAATGAGTGAAAATTTGCCACACATCATAGGTCCTAGTACCAGCTACCAGTGTTGATTGATCATGCCATCTTTTGCAGCTTATAGATATCGGAGACGAGGGTGAGCACTTGGCGTCCTGGACCAACATGTCCCCTTCTATACATATATAAGTTTGTCTTTTGCCATTAAGACGACTTGTTGTTGTTAACTTTTGGGAGTTGTACTTGTTCTTACTAGATAACTTTGTACTTGTGACTTCTAGGTTCCGGGAGAGTTTCATATATAGTTTTTGGTTGCATTTCATTTTTGTCTTTTCTTATTGTTAGTATTATTTTCTAATTAAGTCTGCCCTTATACCTATTACTCGCATTCTGGTTTCGGGCTGGCTTACCTACTAGTGGGTTATGGTAGGTGCCATTATGACTCGAGGGATCGGGTCATGGAAAATCTACCACTCATCAACACCCCCAAATTAAAATTTTGCTTGTCCTCAAGTAAATCAAGAACACAATTAGTTCAATAAAGGCGTCTTCAACAGTTCTCAATGACAGCTCATATACAAGTGCCATCCAGACTACTCTCAAGCAAATGCAACAATCAATCATAATCAAAAGGGTTCAAATGATTACTAGACAATATCAATTTAACCTCAAGCTCACTATTGCCTCTTTACTCATGCAACAACATGTTTCAACAAATGCATTCAAGTTCCGTCACATAAAAAATGACGTTAGGAATCAATACAACTCTCACTTTCCAAAAGAGAAATACATGCAAGTTGCATCCCATCGGTTTGCTCATATTTTGCAATCATCACACAACCTAGTTCATGCAAGATCTCGAGGGTATTTTAGGCTTGTTATGGGATTGAGGGTTAAGGTATGGTCAATTTGTCTCAATGACATCACCTTTTCAAAGCGTTTTTGTAATCATCTTCACCACTTTTCAAGTTCTTCTCATTCTTTTCACTTAGAAACTCAAACTTAAACTTGTCAATCATTTTATTGGGCACCCCTTTTATTTCATCAGAATTTTTTTTTTCCTTTCAATTTTCAAATCCTTGCCCATCTCTTTTTTTATTTTATTTTTTATAAGGAGGAGTCCCTTGTTTTCGCAACATATTTCATAGTTGAGTCTCTCTTTTTCTTTCTTTTCCTTCCACTTGTCTTTCCTTATTCCTTCCTTTCCACACCATAACTAAGGTTTTGGCGTAAGTTGGCTATTCAAACAAACCAATTCTTAAAAAAGGGATTTATGGGTTAGAAGTTAGGGACACTTTGGTTCAAGAGGTTTCACAAGGTTGTCAAAATGGTTTAAGCTCAAATAGTACCAAGATGGTTACACACCCTCACGAAGTGGTCACAAATGATATGGGCATTTGTATTTTCTTTCAAAATATGTGCCCTAGATCACTTCTTTCATCTACCAAAGTTAGACAATCAAACTAACACCTCACAGCACAAGGCATTTCAGAGAAAATTATTAAGCATAGCTCGACAAGATCAAAAGCTGACATGTGATGTTTATTGCAGGGATCACATCTAAACACAACTAGTCAACACAAGACTTAAAAAGATCATTCAAAAGTGCGGCCGAACTGATTTTCTTCTTGTAATTTAAACACAAAACACAATGCTTATCATAAGTACTATCCAAGACATCGATATTGAAAAAAAATAGATCTTCTAATATTATCAATAAAAGCTCAAGCATTTCACAACTTCCATACTCAAGGGGAAAATGATAGAGCGATAAAAGTAAAACTAACACTATTTAATAAGGGGAAGGTACCATGGATTTCCTAAACCCCACCAAAAGGAAATATGCGTGGTCCTTAATGAAAATAAAGGAAAGAAATAAGCTCAGATCCAATGACTCCCTCCGAATAAATTGTATTTTCAAAGAAGGCGACAACTGGAAAAGACCACTTATTAGGTCGACGAATCACCAAACTAAGTGAGACCACTGACTAAGCCCGTAACTTGTGCGAAATCATGGACAAATTCAGCAAGTTGAGAGACGATACCCAAAAATAATAGGTGAATCGCTGAACAATTATACCCATTTCCAAAGTTTCTAGTATCGTCACGACCCAAGCCTACACCCTGGATGTGGCCGGCACTCGAGAACCATTGATGGCCTCCAAGTGAACCCTCATCCTGGCTAACTACAAGAGGATTACTAACTCATGCATGCACAAACATCAAACTGAAAGAAATGCTAAATCAATAGTGTAATAAATCTCCAAATTCTATGAATATACCAATATGAAATATAAGTTTTAAATAAAATATTTGAAAGTGATATACTCTCCAAAACTGTCTATCTATGAACCTTCTACTGTACAAAGATGAATGTCAGGACAAGACCCGTGACTCCTTAAGAGAACAACTACTAAAAACTCATAAAATTGGAGTCCGCCGAAAGTAAGGAAGTCTAACTCAAAAGGTAATGAGCGGATGAAGTGATCTCAATAGAATCTTGTTGAGGACCTAAGAAGATGTATCTACTTCATTAAAAGATGCAGGTCGAATGACATCAGTACATTGAATGTACAAGTATGTCATATAGATAAATAAAAAATAACTGAATGAAAGGAATACAGTAGATGTAGATATATACTCAACTGAATGTAAAGAAATAAAAGAGTAAAATCATTAAAAATTTACAGCAAAACTTACTTATCTCTGAACACAACTTATTAATTGATATAATGAAAATACACTTTAACTCTGTTTGGCAGATTCTCTAACTGGCAACCGTCACTATGAACTACGTGATGATACAACCTCTCGCCCATGCTGCCAGAGCTGTCCTATATCGTGTCGGAGTATTGAACCTCTAAACCAAGTGGATCCTCTAAGCAATAAGGCTTCATCTAAAAAGTATGATTATTTACCCACGCTGGCAAGATAATATTGAGTTGTATAAGCTTAGCCATATATCGGTGCTCAATACTACTCGCAATAATTATATACTCAGGCTCTAATGCATAAAACATACTCTTTATCTATTTTGAGGTATTTACTCAAGATACCCTCTTAAAAGAGGTAACTGCTCTGAAATATCTCTCAACTCATAACTCATCTAGAAATCAGAGTTTCTCTTTTCTCATTCTAATAAAATGATACATTTCGGACTTCCTAGTTCCCTTATACTTTCTCAAATCATTTTTCAAACTCTTTCTCAAGATTTCTCTTTAGTTTCTCAGGATTTAGTTTAAAACAATTATGTTTGTTTTAAAAGATGATAAAAAATTAATACTCAAAATAGGGTTCATGCTGGAATATAGAAATGAACATATCAACCGAAGGATCTCAATAACAATAGAGTAAAATCAATACTCAGAAATCAAGAACTCAGAACTCAATGATACTAGTCATCTCAAGAATACTAAAAATTCAGGAATTTAGGACTCAAAATCAATAACCTAACTCATATCAAGAATTTAGAACTCAAAATAAATAACTTAACTCATATCAAGAAATTGAAGTTCAGAAACAATAACCTAACTCACATCAAGAATTTAGAACTCAAAATCAATAACTTGACTCATATCAAGAATTTAGAATTCAAAATAAAAAACTTAACTCATATTAAAAATTCTTGAAACTAAGGGTATAACCCTAGATTAAACTTTTAGAGACTAAATTCTGATATAGGGCATGATGGCGAACTAGTCCAACGCTATGATAGCCTTACATACCTGATTATGAAGCTATTAGACTGATTTTATCTTGATCTTGAGGAAGAACATTAGTTTTTTGGAGGAAACCTTTCATACTGGAGTCTTGGTGCTTGCTCTCGATAAAGAATCTCTTCTTTGAAGTTCTTAGAGTGGAAGAACCTGGGAAAACCTTGTGTGGAAGGATTCTCTTCGTATCTCAAATTTAACAAGAAGGTTTTAGGGTTCTTGTTGGAGAAGAGGAATCTTATGTTAGTTTTAACCGAATTTCTAAATACTTGAATGTTTAGATTGATGATTTTGAGAGGAAAACTAGTTAGTTATATGATATACTCAGTTAAAACACTCAAAAATGACTTAGAATATTGCTAAAAAGCTTAGGAAAGTACCAAAATAACCCTAGAACGTGTATAGGAAGTTGTAGAAAAACATTGCAGGAAGCATTTACGCAAGGGTCTACCATTTGTCAGAATTTCCACTGTCCATAGGTCCTATCATAGAACATCAATGGCCTGACATGGCTTCACTAAAACAAGCATAACATTTACTCCCAAATCAAAATGAGTCAATCTTAGCGGCGTTTGAAAGAAGACGTGTATACCTTAAATTTGATATGTCATGGTCCACCTAACTCATTATGAATTGCGATATATGGTCGTTTGAAGTTGACCTAAGTAGAATCTTATGTCAATACCTAATTGGTAAGGAAGCTTTCAACTCAAATTTATGCTACGGGTTTCTTATGACCTTAATTCACCTCCTAATTTATTCTCACACTAAAGAATTGACCTTGAAACCTAAGTATAAGTTAAGAATTACCTGACACGACCTTATACTTAAATGAAGAATAGTTTGGTTCTTAACTTAGAAAAATTTGGGGTGTTACAATATCTCCCATTGGGATCATATGTCCTCCGATGATGGTTAAACTAAGCATGGAAGTTAAAGGATTTACTCTTACTATCTTTTTGACTTTAAGCTTGCCTACTAATATAGACATAATTGATTCGTACTGAGAGTTTTGAAACTGGACTAGAGCACACTTGCCACGAATAGTCAAATAAGATTTCAAGATTACAGGTCTTGACATGAACTTTCTAAGCACCACAATAGGAGCATCAACTCTCTCCCATCTATTATTACTCAACTACTATCATCAACATCATTATCAAAAATAAAAGGATCGTTGAGGGAGCTAGAGAAGAAGATTATAAAAATGATTCATTCAAGAAACTTGATATAAGAATATGCATTATTATTTTGCCAGCCATAGAGGGTAAATCATGAATTTTTTAGACTGGGCATACTATGAGATATGAGTTCTTATATAAATAGGTTCATATCATGAGGCTAATATTCACAATTTTATGAGTTGGACTGAGATCAATGGGCTAAAGTCTTTGCCCCTCATTCTGAGAACTTAGCATAGTTTTCAATATGTCTGAAGTGTATGAGCATATGTCATGGACATAATTCTAATATTAGAAACATTAATATGATACTGTGAAGATTGAACTTTGAAGAATGTGCTAGAGTATGAATAGATTGATATAACACTATAACTCTTTCTGAATACATCACTATTTGATTCTTGAAACTTGACTTGGTTTCTCATCTTATCATTTCCTGTTTAGGTTTGAAGTTGACACTTTAAAGTTTTGGATATATTCCATCTTTTCTAAAATATTATATATTCAATTTAATCTAATACTCGAGAAATTCTACTATCATTGCTACTAAACTTTCCACGTGCAGGCACTAAGATCCCTTCTAAGGCTTCTCTATGAGATACTACTTTTAACTTCTTTCTGGCTTTTATAAAAGACTTTCTATAACCTCTAACTGCATTAACCTATAAAGTCGTTTAATCTAAGTGTTAATATTCTGACTTATCCTTCTTAGCCCACCAATACCATCCTTCTAAGTTCATAACAGCTAACTGGAGGAAACTTGACCTATATTTAAAAGGCTCATCATTGGCTAGGCTATATAAAATCTCTTCTATCAAACTCTTAAGGCTAATAAATAATGCTTACATCAGTCTACCCCACATTTATAGCTCAAATATACTATCTAGGCACACAAAAAATCATAAACTAATTAAAACATAGTTTGTATATATACGATCTCAATTACACCTCGTATGCTCTTGTTAATCTAATGACTTAGACACACTTCATTGTCCTCACCCAAGGGTCATAATACTTCACTTGTACCACTCACATTTATCAAAAAGTAACACCTTAATTCCTCACCTAGTTTATGTCAGATCTACTAGATCATATATCAAAACTAACATCATCACCCTCATGTTGCCATATTTTTATTACCACACTCATCTCAAATTCAAGCTTAGTGTCTAGTACTAAATATGGATATCAATATAATTGATCACAGACTATACTAGCTTATGACTACTAGATAAAATCAAGAAACATTCACTCACTAAGACCTCATGACAAGTAGTCAATCTTTATCTCACAACCTACCTATTTATAGATTACCGTCACATTTCCTTTCACAAGTTCAGTACAATTTACTTATTTAATATACATCATTACTTAATTAGTTCTAAAATACTTTATAATAACATGGGGTTCTCCTTTGAAAAATCATAACTCTACCTTAGATCAATCGCATATCGAATACTCGACTCTTCTATTCAACACATATACTTGGTCTTGACTAACACAATGACACATCGACATAGACTCCTTTCTGGTGAAACTACACTTCAACTCATCCTAACTAGTAACTATTCCTCTACCTTCTATCATAACATTCACACAAAATTATCACTCCTTAGCCTACACATAAGAAAAAAAACCTCCAACTTCTTATTAATTACTTTCTAGCTACATGACTACAGTACATACTTTACTAAATAACTAACCTCAAATTTAGGTTACTACACTTATAAATACATACTTCTAACTCTAAGAACTTATACTATTAATAGCTCATAATATCGCAACTCACACTATCTTTTGGGTGAAGATACTACCCAAGCATTCTCAAACATATTCTCATCTTAAAGGGTATCACCTATATTTTTAAAGAAGACAATATGGGAGTGCATCTCACGTTTACTTCGAACGAACGATTCATATGAATAAGAGTGCATTCTTTTGAGTCTAAACACTTAAGCTCACTCACATGCTTCTCTCAAGCCCCTCTACACTCTCATGAATTTCTTAAGATTATTGCTGAGAATAACTCATGGATAAGGATATGAGCTTTGCTTTTCAACCACATTGAGTATGAGGGGTAGTCAAATGGATTTGAGAAATGATCGAGTTTGAATAATTTCCTCATGGAATAATTTTATGGCATGATTTAGAGTATGAAAGAAGGAAAACTTTTCTTAAATGTCTGTAGTCCCTCATTTATTAAAGTGGGCCCCTCACAACCATAGATAAGATCCTATTGACACCACTTCATAGACACCCTAAGACACTTGAATTCTCTATTTGATACCGAGTTTGTCATGACCCAAACCTATATCTTGGATATGGCGGACACTCAAGAACCATTGTTTTCCCTCAAACAAACCCTCATCCTGGCTAACTACAAGCGAAAGACTAACTCATGCATACACAAGCATCAAACTGAAAGAAATTCTAATTCAATGATGTATTAAATCTCAAAACTCTCTAAATATACTGAGTATGAAGCATACATTATAAATAAAATATTTAAAACTGAAAGACTCTCCAAAACTATCTATATGTGAAGCCTCTAATATACAAAGATGAGTGTTGTGACAAGAATCACGACTCTTCAAGAGAACTAATACTAACAACTCATAAAACTGGAGTCCTCTGGAAGCAAGGAGGTCTCACTCAAAAGTTGATGAGCGGATGAAGTGATCTCAATGGACTCTTGTTGAAGATCCAAAGAGCCTGTATCTGTATCATTAAGAGATCTAAGTCAAATGACATCAGTACATCGAATGTACGAGTATGTGATATAGTTAAATAATAAATAACATAATGAAAAGACTGTTATAGCTATAGATATATAGTGAACTGAATGTAAACAAATAAAGGAGTGAAATCATTAAAACTTTGCAAAAGTACTTAGTCATCTCTGGACTAAATATAATAAAAGGAGTGAAATCATTAAAACTTTACAAAAGTACCTACTCATCTCTGGACTCAATATATTAAAAGGAGTGAAATCATTAAAACTTTACAAAAGTACTTACTCATCTCTAAACTCAATATATTAAAGTGAACAAAATCATTCAAACTTTACAAAAGTACTTACTCATCCCTAAACTCAATATATTAACTAATATAATAAAAATACACTTTTAACTCTATTTGGGAGATTCTCTAACCAACTACCATCACTATAAGCTACGCGATGATACAATGTCTCTCCTATGCTGCGAGAACTCTCATATATCGTGTCGGTGTATAGAATCTCTCAACCAAGTGGATCCACTAAGCAATAAAAAGTATGATCCTTTGTCCATGTTGGCAAAACATGGTTTACAAGGATTTTGAGTTTTCTGAACTCAGTCCCATATCGGTGATCAGTACTACTCCCAATAATTATATAATCATGCTCTAATGTATAAAGCATAACCTTTCTCTGTTTTGAGGTAATTACTCAAAATACTCTCTTAAAAGAGGTAAATACACTGAAATATCATTGAACTTATAACTCATTTAGAAATAAAAGTTTTTATTTTCTCAATGTAATTAAATGATGCATTTGGGACTTCTTAGTTCCCTTATACTCTTTATCAAATCACTTGTCAAACTCTTTCTTAAGATTCATCTTTACTTTCTCAAAACTCAATTTAAAACAATTAAGTTTGTTATAAAAGATTCTCAAAAATTATAACTCAAAATAGGGTTCTTGCTGAAATATAGACATCAAAAAATTAACTCAAGGATCTCAATAACAATATAAAAAACACTATATTCCAAAATCAAAAACTCAGAGCTCAAAGATACTACTCCTCTTAAGAATATTCAAAAATCTAGGAGTTTAGGACTTAGAATCAATAACTTAACTACTATCAAGAATTTAGAAATCAAAATCAATAACTTATCTTATATGAAGAATTTAGACCCCAAAATCAATAAATTAACCCATACCAAGAATTTAGAACTCAAAATCAATAAATTAACTCATATAGGGATTTCTTAAACATAAGGGTATAACCCAA
This sequence comes from Solanum acaule, assembly GCA_036250505.1. NCBI lineage: Eukaryota > Viridiplantae > Streptophyta > Magnoliopsida > Solanales > Solanaceae > Solanum > Solanum acaule. Next base: position 53,778 of record JAJOOR010004824.1, on the reverse strand, counting down.
GATTAAACTTTTATGGACTGAATTGAGGTGTAGGGCGTGAGGACGAAATAGTCCAACACTATGATAACTTTACAAAACTGAGTATGAGGCTATTAAACTGAAAACTTTTGTGGAGACTTAATTTTATCTTGAGCTTGGGGAACAACATTAGTTCTTTTTTGGAGGAAACCTTTGATCCTGGAATCTTGGTCCTTTGTCTTGATAAAGAAACTCTTTTATGAATGTCTTAGAGTGGAAGATCATGGGAAAACCTTGGGTGGAAGGATTCTCTTAGTATCTTGAATTTTTTAGTTGAAGGTTTTGGAGTTCTTGTTGGAGATGAGAAATCCTAGGTGAGTTTTAAGAGGATTTCTAAATCTTGAATGTTTAGATTGATGTATTTGAGAGGAAAACTAGTTAGTTGAACGCTATACTTAGTTAAAAGACTCAAATATAACTGAGAATAGCATTAAAAAGCATGGGAAAGGAAGAAAATAACCCTAGAATATGTGCAGGAAGTTACTGAAAAACAAATTGCAGCAAGCCTTCACGGAAGGGTCTACCATTCGTCAAAATTTCTACCGTCTGTAGGTCCAGTCGTTGAACATCAACGGGTTGACAGGGCTTCGATGAAATGACCTGAACCTTTTACTCCGAACTTGAAATCACGCAAACTTGGTGGCGCTGGAAAGAGGACTTGTATACCTTTAATTTTATAGGTGATGATCCACCTAATTCATTATAATCTTAGATATATGGTCGTTTGAAGTTGACCTAAGTAGAATCTTATGTCAAAACTTAATGAGTAAGGAAGCTTTCAACTCAACTTTGTGCTAGGAGTTTCTTGTAAGCATAATTCATCTCCAAATTTTTTATCGCACTAAAGAATTGACCTTGACACCTAATTAAAATTTTACAATTGTGCAACACGACCTTAAACGTAAATGAAGAAAAGTTCAGGTTTTAACTTAGAAATTTTTGGGTGTTACAAGTGCACCCCCTAAATTATACAGCACACTACGCAAACTAAGTCGGTCTTACCCATCAAACTCGATGGATCACCGAACTTGGGGTGTACGTAGCTTAATCTGACAGTATGTCCACAAAGTAAAGATTCCCAAAGGGCGAGCTCGTTGGAGCTCCACCTAGTGGAATCGACGATTCACTAATCAGGGTTGCAAGTCGCCTAACTTCTTTTCATCCTTCACAAGTAACACACATTATTAAAAAAATCAGTAAGACTTGGGTTGCATTGATAACACTCAAATCATCCTTCAAAACCAATTTAAAAGTTGAGCGATCATTGTCAATAAAAACCCAACGAAGAGTTGGGGCCAAATCGCACAGGGAATGGTGTATCATGGAGAATTCTTTATCAGGAGATTTAGACTTTAAATCAGCTCATTTGGAGTAGTAAGACCAATTAAGTGGATGGTACCACTAACTTGATGTAAAACTTTGTTGTCAATTATTGCAATTAAATTAAAATTCAAACGAAATCAAGAGTTATCAAGCAATCTAGGGGTGCGGGGGATTGAAAATCAATGTCATATAGGAGTAGATGTATTTCTTTATAGTGATGTGCCTACATAAATAGGCTAAGTCATCTTCATTGACGCTAATCATCTTTCCATCTCAAAGCATCTACGCATAAATTCTCCTTTCGGTCACATCTAATTCCAATTCTTAACAATCAATGCCTTACTCTATTCTCTCTTTCAAGAATAGGAAAAATAGATCTGACCAATAACCTCTCTTTCGAGCAAGTCAAAGACATCAAACCTAAATTTCTAGTATTGAAATAATTACCCACTCTAATTAGTCTATTTCGAGCATCAATCGGCGATCAGAAGTATAAATTAAGATTGCAACCTTAACCCTTAAGTTAACCCAATGGTAGTTAGGCCAAATCTATGCATGAGAAGCAAAAAAACCGAGCATAGCACAATACCCACTACGTTAAGTTAACACCCAACCCCATTAGAGCACACCTAGATCTTAGTGTTTTAGCCACTCATCACAAAAAAGTAAAGAAAGTATACCTTCCATGAAAGAAGACATGGGTAACTTAAAATCAAGCAATTAAGAGTAAATCCACTTTGGATTAAACTTCAAATTAGCGAATTAAAGATTCAAATTGTAAAACCCAAAGAATGCTAGAAAAGTTCTCTAGAAAGTTAAGTGTTCACTCTCAAATCTTTCTCTTGAACTCACTGGTTCAACACTCTAATCGAGCTCTCCAAAAACTCTGTAATTTGGGCTATTCATATTTTCCAAAATTTGGCCCAAAAAAACACATCGCAACCAAATTGATGAGATTAGTCGGGCTTGCCTAATTCGCACGGTGAACCACCATAGTTTTCAATTCGAGCATTAAATATTTGCCTTGCACACTGTCACTTTGGGTGATGTGCTTTAGACCCCCCCCCCCCTTTCTCATTTGGCGTATTGTCTTTTCTACTGGGGTTCACCAACCTTCTTTGGTTAACAAAGGTTCTATACACTGTCAGTTTGGGCGAAGTTTAGCACAGTCGGCAATCCACCCTTCATGCTAGGCAATTACCAATGTTAATTTTGCACTTCTTCTTTTTTTGGCTATTCTTTCTAGCTTTAGTCCATGCCTTGTCCAGTTGTCTTTATAGCTGCAAATCATTAATATTTGATTAGAAAAGGACAAAGTTAGGCATTAACGACACCAATTATTAAGCGTAATGAACCTTAAATGAGTGCAAATCTAACACTCATCAACTCCCCCAACTTAAGCTTATGCTTGTCCTCGAGCAAATCACGAATACAATAAGCTCAATAAAGGTGTCTACAACAATACTCAAAGAGAGTTAAAACGCGAGCACCATGGAAAGGCTTCTCTCAGTAGTATGTCACCGTATATCATGATCCAAAAGATTCAAATGATGAGTAGCTAGTTTCAACACAAGCTCATGCTCACTTTAGCTTCTTGTCTAATGCAATAACATGTTTCAACAAATGAATTCAAGTGCCCTCACATCAAGAATGATTCAATGCCCTCACAAAGCCAATCAACAAAGTCAATAGGTGATGAGTCCGATATTTTGACTCATTTAGGGCTTTATTTTCATAGTTTTATTGTCCTCAATGCCTAATTTATGCTCTAAACTGATATTAAAGTGTTTATTTACAAAAATGAAGGCAAAAGAGTAAGGCAAGGACACTACCAGGTAAAATAGAGCAAAAAAGATGAAGAAGTTAAAGAAAGGCAATACTGGTGATCACCAAGACTAATCAGCAAACCTCCAAGTAGTCCTTCATCTTGCGTAATGTTACAACATTCCAGCCGTTGGACAAAGGTAATTCAGTGATGCAGTGTGCCCTTCGGCAATACACTGATCGGATCGGTAAAAGAGTCTCAGCCCACCTAGTTTCACAGACTAACTAGTGAAGGTGCACGCAAAAAAGACATTTATAAAAAACAAGTGTCGCATCGCCGATCTGATCAGCGAGCACGACCTCGATCACCTCATATCACAGCACACAAAGGGTGATGACTCAAGCTAAAAAGGTGATGGAAAAGAGTGTTTGGTGCATCGCCGACCTGGTCGGCGACGCTCAACTTATATGGTTGAATGACCCTGAAGGACAAAATATGAGAATGTATACATTGATTTTCAAAAAGAAAAAAGGGATCCTGACATTGAAAACTCTGGTATTTCAAACAAACATTGTGTTTCTTAGAGCTTTTGATTTTTAAGTAGTGATTGTAAGTGGGTTTTGCATTTTTAGTTGATTGGAAGCATTGTAAAGACTTGGAATTCATTACCTAGCTCAGGAACAACATAATTGGTAATAATTTCTTACTTTTCATAATGTGTGGCTAAAACCCCCATTCTAGGGGTTGTGATTATGTGAGTAATTGTCTGAATTAGCTTATGGGTGTTAGTAATTACTGATTTAATTATTGTTTTGAAGTGGGTTCGATTGATAATTGAGTTTAAATTCATGAATTGTAGTTTTAATCACAGTTCTAGTCTAAGATTATATGCTTGCTTGAGAAATAGGTTTTAGAATTAAGATTATCAATTGATGATTGTAGTGATTGGGTTATTATGGGTTCAGCTCGAGAGAGTGAATCTAAATTCAATCCTACCTATGTAGCTCAAGAGAGTAGGTAAATTGAGGTTTTGGGTTGTATAACCGTTATGCTTGTCGAGGTTTGAGAGAACTCGCCTGAATCGTAATGGTTGATCAAGAGATGGCTATTGCATCTATAGTCTAGCATACTCACTAAGACTCAGTGAATTTCAATAATTAGTAATCACCTTTATAGAAAAATTGGCAATTACTCGATCACATCCCCAAGAATTCCTCTCTACTTGAATATCCCTTGTTTTTGTAGTTGTTCATTGACACTCTTAAGGGGGGCCCCCCCCCATTTGACACTTGTTGTCAAACCTTGCATTTTACTTTACTTGTTTTGATAATTTCTATTCCTACAATCGATTAGAACACATTTATAACTTCATACTTGAATTCTCTACCGTATAACTCCCTGCGGGATCGACCCCAACTCTATTTTGGATTTATACTAGATTGTGATCGCCTACACTTAGTATTGGATGAAGAGTAGTTGAGCGTTATCAAAAAATGGTGTCATTTTCGGGGAGTGGTGTTTAGAATTCTTTTATTGAAGTTTGGTCGTGATCTTATTGTATTGTATTCGAACCATTTTACTTTTGTTTGTTGTTTGTTGCTCTTGAATAGATTGCAAAATGAGTGCTAACGAGAGTAGCTTCAGCCAACTCGGACACCATGATGACATCGGTAACTTACCCGATGTACATGAAGCTCAACTTAGTAATGTGGGTGCTATTCGGATACCTTTGGTTGAGTAAAATGTGGGTTTTCATGTGACTAGCACGATGTTGCAGTTGTTGCTAATGAAGGGCTTGTTTGGTGGTCTGGATTATGAGGATCCCTATGAGCACATCCAAAACTTTGTGGACATGTGTAGTACGTTTGCCTTTGAGAACATCTCACAAGAGACAATCCAGCTCCAGTTGTTTTGTTTCTGTTTGATTGGAGAAGCGATCAAGTGGTTAGATGATTTTCCGAGGGAATCAATTACATCTTGGGAAGAACTTACCGAGGTGTTCTACACCAGATTTTTCCCACCCTCGAAGATGGTAAAGTTGAAAGACAATATTCAAAACTTTAAGTGAGTAGATGGTGAGCCTACTTATGAGACATGGCTAAGATTTCGAAAATTGCTGCTACAATGTCCAACTCATGGACTCCTGGGTAATGTGATACTACAATACTTTTACCGGAGTCTAGAATCAGTCAATAAGGGTGTAGCTGATCAACTTGTTCAAGGAGGGATAATGCTACAACCGTTTGAGATGGAATCTTTCCTTCTTGATGGAATGACACAAATCAATCGTGCTTGGTACACTGAAGAAGATAGAGTCTCCTTTGAATTTTGGGATGACCAAAGAGCAAGTAGAGAAAAACTAAGAGCGGGATGACAATATTAGCAAAATGATGTTACAAATGGAGTTGTTGACAAATAGGTGCTAGAGAGCGTTGATGAATACAAATAGGTAAAAAAAAATGTCTAGACTTGAGGAGGGTTTTGACCAAGCTATTTAAAGTTGGGTGAGAATCAAGGTTGGAACACACTTATTGAAGATGAACGGAGAGGGTACAATCAAGATTGGGCTGACCAAAATGACATTTGGAGGAGAGAAGACAATCATGAGGAGTATCACATGCAAATAGGTGATAGCCCAAAATCTAGGGGAAATTCAGGAAGCCTTCGAGTGGATGAATTGTTATCGCGCATTCTAGATAAGGTTGAAGGGTCTAATGAAATGCTTAAGGAAATAAAGTCTCATTTCCATCATTGAATAATAAGGTTAATTCTCACACAGATGCTATTAAGCAACTTGAAGATCAAATGAGCAAACTTTCAGCCCAGTTACAACCCAAGCTATTAGAAGAGAGTGCAAATGAGTATACGGCAAATTCAAAGGCTGAAAATGACAAAGGTTTTGCGGTGGTAACACGAAGTGGGAAAGTAGCAGGTGGTGATGTGAAGGTGAATAATGGGACAAACACTAGTGAAGAAGAGAAAGACACCATTCAGGTAGAGAGGTATGCTCAAGCACCGGAGAATAACATGCCCAAAGAGGATGAAGAAAGTCCAATGAAAAGCACTACCGAAGAGCTGCGAATGGCTAAAAAAAGGGGCTGCATCACCTCAAAATGTAGTGCAACCGCTACCCATAATCAACCCTCCTTTTCCCCAAAGGCTCAAAAGTGGAAATAAAGATGAAAACTTAAAGAATTTTGTATCCATATTCAACATGCTTTCAATAAACTTTCCTTTAGTGGAAGCATTATTGAAGATGCCGGGATATGCGAAATTCATGAAGGATCTAGTCACTAAGAAAATAAGTATGGATTTTGAAACTATTGAAGTATCTCAAAATTGTAGTATCGTTATGATTAGCGATTTGATCACAAAGAAAGAAGATCCGGGGGCATTTATGAGCCCATGTACCATTGGGATGCTTTAGTTTGCCAAAGTGTTACGCGACTTGGGAGCGAGTATTAATTTGACGCCATATGCCATCTTCAAGCAACTTAGGTTGGGTGAACCAATATCCACAACAATGCGGCTTCTTATGGATGATCAATCAATCAAACACCCCATTGGAATACTTTATGATATATTGGTGAAGGTGGATAGATTCATTTTCCGGCTGACTTTGTTATTCTTGATTGTGAGATTGATGCGGAGGTACCTATTATTTTGGGTCGACCATTTTTGGCACCATGAAGAGATCTATTGGATGTTCAAAGTGATGAGTTAAAGTTCAAGGTAAATGATGAGGAGGTCACCTTTAATGTGTGCAAATCGATGAAGTAACCTAGTGACATTCATATGGTTTAACAATTGATGTGATTGATGAAACAGTGGCTAGTGTGAGTGAAATGATGTGTATGGGTGAACCCCTTGCTGTTGTACTCTCGAATTATGATAAATATGATGTTCAAGCGTATGATGAAGTGGTGGCTACTCTATCGGGACTAGGTGTGTACTCAAGAAACCCATTGACGCTTGATAATGATCTAAAAAATCGAGAGAGTCCTCCCGCTAAACCATCCACGAAGGAACCTCCAAAGCTTGAGTTCAAAGTTCTCCCATCTCATCTTCGGTATGTATTCTTGGGGGCAAATAATACCTTGCACATTATCATTGCAGCAGACTAGCTTGAGTGGTAAGTGAAATTGCTTCTTGAGGTGTTGAAACGTTACATTAAGAACATATGATGGACAATTACTGATATTCTAGGTATTCCACCCGGGATTTGCCTCATAAAATCCAATTGGATAGTGAATACAAACCAAGTGTTGAGCATAATAGAAGACTAAACCCACCTATGCAAGAAGTGGTGAAGAAAGAGATCATCAAGTGGTTAGATGCATACGTGTTTTACTCTTTTGCGGATATAAAATGGGTAGGTCCCATACAATGTGTACCAAAGAAAGGAGGCATCACGGTGGTCCCAAATGAAAAAGGGGAACTCGTACCTATTAGGCCGGTGACCAGTTGGAAAGTATGCATGGACTACCGAAAGCTAAATTCATGGACCGAGAAAGATCATTTTCCAATGCCATTTATGGATCAAATGCTTGATAGGCTTGCGGGGCGTGGATGGTACTGTTTCTTGGATGGCTATTCTAGGTACAACCAAATTTCCATTACACTGGAAGATCAAGAGAAAACCACTTTTACATGTCCCTATCAGACTTTTGCTTTCAAGAGGATGCCTTTTGGGTTGTGCAATGTTCCGACGACATTCCAACGCTGCATGCTTTCTATTTTTGCGGACATGGTGGAAGACTCAATGGAGGTCTTCATGGATGATTTCTTATTCGTGGGTGATTCATTTGAAACATGTTTGACACACCTTGGGAAGGCCCTTCAAAGGTGCATAGAAACAAACCTAGTCCTAAATTGGGGGAAATGTCATTTCATGGTTAAGGAAGGCATAGTCCTAGACCACAAGGTGTCACAAAAGTGAATGGAGGTAGACAAGGCAAATATTGAAGTAATTGAGAAGCTACCACCACTTATCTATGTAAAAGGTATTCGGAGTTTCCTGGGTCATGCAGGACTCTATCAGAGATTCATCAAAGACTTCTCAAAAATTGTGCACCCATTGTGCAAGCTATTGGAGAAAGAGGTGAAGTTTATCTTTGATGATGCATGCTCAAAAGATTTTGAGTGCTTTAAAGAAAGCTAATCGCACCCCAGTGGTCATTGGCCCAGATTGGTCTGAACCATTTGAGGTGATGTGTGACATGAGTGGTACTGCTTTGGGAGTTGTGTTAGGGAAAAAGCGCAACAAGATATTTCATCCAATCTACTACGCAAATAAGTTACTAAATAGAGCACAACGTAATTATACTGTTACTGAGAAGGAACTACTTGCGGTAATATATGCATTTGAGAAGTTCAGTGCATACTTGCTGGGAACTAGAGTGATAGTTCACACTGATCATGCAGCTGTGTGGTACTTAATGGCGAAGAAAGATGCAAAGGCGAGATTGATAAAATGGGTGTTGTAATTCAAGAATTCGACTTTGAATTCAAAGATAGAAGAGGTTGTGAAAATATGGTGGCTGATCACCTTTCTAGGTTGGAGGCAGAGAAGAAAGCGGAACTTAAGTTAGACATAAATGACTCATTCCTAGATGAGCAGGTATTCGCCGCCACTTTTAATCTCATTCCTTGGTATGCTGACCTTACTAACTATGTAGTGTCTGGCATAATTCCTGAGGATCTGAACTTCTACCAACAAAAGTGGTTCTTGTTCGATGCAAATAAGTATTTATGGGATGAACCATATCTATTCAGAGAGTGTGCAGACCATATAATTCGACGATGTGTACCGGAAGAGAAAGTGAATGAAATTCTCAATGCTTGCCACACTTCGCCTGTTGGTGGACATCATAGCGGTGTGCAAACAATAGCCAAAGTGCTTAAAGTGGCTACTATTGGCCATCCTTATACCAAGATACACATGGCTTTGTTAAATGATGCATACAATGACAAAATCAAGGAGGGGTATCAAGAAAGCATGAGTTACCCCTTAATCCCATTCTAGAGGTTGAATTGTTTGATATTTGGGAAATAGACTCCATGGGTCCGTTTGTGAGATCTTTTGAAAACAAATACATTTTGGTGGTGCTGGATTATGTTTCTAAATGGGTGGAAGCTGTACCATTACCCAACAATGAGGAGAATGGTGTTGTGCAATTCTTAAAGCGCTACATTTTTGCAAGATTTGGTATCTCGCTGCTATTATCAGTGATAGAGGATCTCATTTTTGTAATCGGATGTTTGCATCATTGTTGAGTAAATACGGAGTGAAGCATAACGGTCAAACATCATATTATCCACAAAAAAGCAGCCAACTTGAGGTTTCAAATCGAGAGACTAAAAGTATTCTGGCAAAAACAGTGAATGCAAATCAAACAGATTGGTTGTGGAAGCTAGATGATGTTCTTTGGGCGTATCACACTGCTTTCAAAACACCAATTAGGATGTCCCCATATCAGTTGGTATTTGGAAAATTTTGTCACCTGCCAATTGAGCTTGAACACAAGACGCTATAGGCGTTGAAGGCGTTAAATCTAAACTGGGAGAATTCATCGAAAGGAAGAGTAAATCAACTTCATGATTTGGAGGAATTTGGTTGAGGGCATATGAAAGTTCAGCCCTTTATAAGGAGAAAATGAAGAAGTGGCATGATGCTAAAATCCTTCGGCAACAGTTCCGAGTTGGTGATTTTGTTTTGCTCTACAATTTTTGCTTAAGACTATTCCCGGGTAAACTCAAATCGAAGTGGTCTGGCCCATTTAAAGTAACTCGGGTGTTCACAAATGGGGAAATGGAAGTTGAAGGTAAACATGGACCAGCTTTCAAGGTGAATGGACATCGTTTGAATCTCTATTTTGGAACATGTCATGAAATATCGGTAATTAAAGTGTGTATTTGGAAGATGCTTGAAAGAATTTCCACGTCATGCCACAACGTTAAATAAGGCACTTCTTGGGAGGCAACCCAAGCTTTAGTTGTTTTCGAATAATGTGTATTGAATGTGCAGGGACTGAGCTTGTGCGATAGTAAGACCATTTCGGTGATCCGCCGAGTGGTTCGACGGTTGCGATTTGGTTCGCCTTTTGCACCTAACTAGAGAACCATCATTCAGGAAAATTTGGCGAAGCTATCAGTCTGTTCAGTGGTGCGCCGATATGATTCGGCGAGCCCGATTTCAAGCGCCTTTTGGTCCCACTTGCTGGGTCAGTGTTCTAGTAGTTTTGGCACAGCTTCTGGTTGTTCGACGGTGCGTTGATGTGATTCGGTGAGCCCAATTTCAATAGCCTTTTGTTCCTACCTATAGGGCCAGTGTTCTGGAACTCTTTGCGAGCCATATGCAGTTTGGCGATTCGTCGAGTGGGTCGGTAATTTCAAGCAATCTTTACCGATTGGCCACATAGTGAAGAATTCTCCTAACCCCATCATTCTCATTCAGTGCTCTTTCCTTTTTACTTTTGTCTTTAGTTGTTTATTTTTGCATTGAGGACAATGTGAGATGTATTTGGTGGGGTGGGGGTTTGATCTGATACCACCTTTTGATGTTCGTGAATGTGGTTGTTCTCTTCAAATTTCAAGTGTCAGTTGTGGTCAATACAGATGACTTGAATAGTGCTCTTGATTGAACGATATGTGTGTGCAAATTCGATGAGGCAAATTGAGTTGCATAAGTCATGGATGAACTCGTAGCATCTCATTGTGACTAAGACGGTTGTTGAGTGACCTCTTTTGATAATCATTGCACGCTAGCTGAAAATATAGTCTTCTTTTATGAGTGTGTTGAATGCTTTATGTGGTGAGATTTCCTTGAAATATGTGCTTGGTGATACCTAGAACATGCCCCGTTAGTCCAGTTGACTAATGAAAGTGAACGATAGAGATAATCATAGGCACAATTTGTGAAGAGTGAACCTAAATTGATCTTATACCTCTTTGCGACCAGCTTGTGAGAGTGTGAGAGTGCGAATATAACGCCTCGTATCCAAAAAGGGGCATATAGTAGCTTTCCAAGTGCTGCAGCAGCCAAACTACGTTGACCACCGACGGCCCGTGGAGTGGACCACAGACCGTAGGTGTGGTCCGTGGTTGGAGCCTCAAGATTTCACCCTCTGACCAAGATTAAAGGTCCATCCACGGTCCGTCGACTGGGTCCGTCGGTGGGTGACTCAGAATTTGTCAAAGCATGGACCATGGCAGAACTTACAGACCATAGGTCGGTCCAAACCCCGTGGTCCAGGAACCGTAGGTCAGGACAAAAGTCTCTGACCACCAACCACGGTTCACCAGGACGGAACGTGGGTCCATCCACGGTCCGTCGACTGGGTTCTTCGGTTGGTAGGTCGGTGACATCTGACAGTTAACTTAGGAGCAATCGAGTCTTTTTCTAAATAATTAGTTCCTATACAATGTCGTTTTGCCTATATTTAGAACCCCTATATAAGCCTTTTTATCCCCAAATTCACCCCCACTTAATTCATTCTCCCAAAATCCAAAAAGAAAACCAAAACCCCCTCTCAAATATTTTCTCTCTAGAACTTGAAGAAGAAGATTCAGCTAGGGTTTAAAGCTAAGGATCCAAATTCTCCATTGAAGACTAGTAATTGGAGTCAAGGTATGGTAGCTTTCATCCATGGGTTCCTTTCACCCATGGAGTCCCCAAATTCCTATATTTCAAACAGTAGAATTCCCCAATTAGCTAGGGTTTTCTTCAAACACCATAGGTTCGTTTGATTAATGATCTTAATGGTTTAATTATGTCTAAATATGCATGAATTGATTATTTACAATGCTTTTATGATGTTTCCCCTATGAACCCATGCAAACCCCCATGTTTTCCAAATTGTGATCTCATAGAGTTGGGTTGTTGATTATGAAAGAGAAGTTTTATGATCTAAAACATGAAGTAATAGAATTACATGAATTTATGAAGAAATCCCTATCTAATGTTAGAATTCTAGATTTGGTGATTGAAAGTAGCTTTGAACCTTGATAGGGCAAAGTATGAGTTTATGCATGATCTTATGAAACCTATGTAATTGTTTTAAGAGTGCCTTGAGAGTAAAGTGCCAACGTTGTTGTTGTTGTTGTGTTGTTGAAAGGTTATTCTTATAAAACACTTACAACCATGATGTGAAAGGTTTTGTCACATATAAAGGATTCTTAGGTTGAAAGTTTATTCTCACCTAATTGAATCAATGAATAAGAGGCTACAAGATGTTGAAAGGTTATTCTTATAAAACACTTACAACCATGAGTATAAAGCGCGCAATACTTATGAATGAGAGGCTACAAGATGATTAGGAAACTCCACTTCTTTCAGTACACTTAAGTTGTGCCACAGAGTTTAACTCTATAGAGTCTCCCTTCTAATCCTTATCTTATGCTCTTCAGGATATGTCTACTCGAAGAGCGTATACTAGAAGGAATCTGAGGGAGAAAGTGGATCAAGAAGCTCCTCCTCAAGCTCCGGTCGATCCCTTGGCCGAGCAAGTTACAAATGCGGAGTTTAGATCAACTTTTCAAGTATTGGCCCAAGCCATGACGACTCAAGCCAATAGAGAGGTGGTAGTCCCCGTGAACCCAAGTGTGGGTACAACGACTTCAAGAGTGAGGGATTTTATGAGGATGAACCCACCAGAATTTCATGACTCCAAAGTTGAGGAAGATCCTCAAGAGTTTATTAATGAGATTTATAAGGTGCTTGCTATCATGGGAGTGACTCCAGGAGAGAAGGCGGAATTGGATGCCTACCAGTTGAAAGGTGTTGCTCAAGTTTGGTACTATTAGTGGAAGAAGGCTAGACCAGCGGGAGCGGGTCCTATTGAGTGGGAAATGTTCAAATCTGTTTTTCTTGATAGATTTTTCCCCTTGAGTGAGGGAAGCCAAGGTGCTAGAGTTCATTAAACTTCATCAAGGGAGCATGAGTGTGAAGGAATATGATTTAAAGTTCACTCAATTGTCCAAATATTCTCCAACAATGGCTGTGGATTCAAGAGCTAGAATGAGTAAGTTTTTATCGGGTATGTCCGAAATGGTAGTTAAAGAGTGTCGTACCTCCATGCTCATTGGTGATATGGATATCTCTCATATCATGGTGCATGCACAACAAATCGAAGAAGAGAAACTCAAGGAAAAAACTAGAGAGGTAAAAAGGGCTAAGACCGGTGATTGTAATTTCTCATATGCTAGATCTGATGGACATGGTCGTCCTAAGTTTCATCAAGGGTTTTCTGATCAAGGTTCCTCTAATGCTCCACGTAAGTTTGACAAGGATAGAGTATCTAACCCTAAACCTCAAGAAGGGAATTGTGGTGGTTCTTGTTTGGCTCGGTCTACTTGTGCCAAATGTGGGAAGAAACAAGATGGTAAGAGCCTAGTTGGCACCGATGGATGCTTTAGTTGTGGGAAGAGTGGACACAAAATGAGAGATTTCCCCATGCTTGCCACTAAAGGGAGAGAGGGCAAGCAGCCACCTCCTAGCGGTTAGAATTCCAATGCTCCAAAGCAAAACTGCTTCTATGCTGTTCGAACCCGCGGTGACCAAGAGAGTTCCCTGGATGTATTGACCGGTAAGTTAAAACTTTTTCAACATGATGTGTATGTCTTGCTTCATCTCGGTGCTACTTTGTCCTTTGTAACCCTTATGTGACTAGGAAGTTTGATGTGCTCCCTAATATATTGCTAGAACCTTTTTCTGTCTCTACTCCTATTGGTGATTCTACAGTTGCTAAGAGTCTTTATAGAAAGTGTCCCATTTCCTTACCCCATAGAGTTACTCTGGTAGACTTGGTAGAACTTGACATGTTAGACTTTGATGTCATTCTTGGGTTGGATTGGTTGCATTCTTGTTATGCTTCCAAAGATTGTAGAACTCGAGTGGTCAGATTTCAGTTTCCAAATGAGTCTATCCTTGAGTGGAAGGGGTGAAATTATATTCCCAAGGGGCAGTTTGTCTCTTGTCTAAAATCTAGGAAGATGATCTCGAACGGTTGCATTTATCATCTAGTTATGGTGAGCGATGAAGATTCTGAAACCCCTACTCTTTAGTTGGTTCCCGTAGTTAATGAGTTTTCTAAAGTTTTCCCCAATGATTTACCCAGTATTCCTCCGGAGCGTGAAATATACTTCGGTATTGACCTTCTACCAGACACGTAACCTATCTATATTCCTTCCTATAGAATGGCTTCGACGGAACTTAAGGAGTTGAAAGATCAATTAAAGGATTTGTTGGATAAGGGCTTCATCCGATCGAGTATGTAACACCCCATAAATTAGTAGGCTTGACTAGAGCTTTACATGAGGGTTCTAGAGCTTGACGTGAGGGTTAGAGTCATAGAAATGACCTCCCGTACTTAGAAGGGTTTAGGGGTTAAACGTCAAGGTACGACTCCCCAAAGACTAACCAAGGGTCCTTGAGGAGGACCCTCACAAAACAGCCCAAGGAAGCCGCCTAAGGCAGCGCACCCAGAGAGGGACCCACGGCCCGTAGGGGGGTCTACGCCCCGTGGATGAGGGGAGTCATGGGTCATAGTTCCAGAGTACCTTCACCCATGGAAGACCAGCACTCCCCGTGGGTCCACTCACGATCCGTGGGTCGGGGTCTCGTGGGTGAGGCAGTGAAGGTAAGTTAGGCGGTTAAGTTGGAGGGTTAGGGAACTTTGTAGAATTAATTACGGGTTAAGTGGTGTCATTTTATTAGTATTTAGACCATCTATATAAGTCTTTTAGACCCTTGAACTAACTCATCTAAATCAAAATTTCCAATTTCCCAAATTACAACCAACTTTCCCCCTAAATCTTCCCTCAATAAGAAGAAGGCTTTATCACTCAATTTCTTTGGAGAATCACACCTAAGGTATGGTAGTCCTTCATCCATGGATAGGTTTCATCCATGGAGCCTCTCAAACTCTTAATTTCAAAGTTAGAAATTCCCGAAAAGCTAGGGTTTTGAGTCCAAGTCATGTATTTTTTCTAAAAAAAATTAATGTTTTAATTACTTTAAATTCTGATTTAATTGTTTATTATTGTGATTTTTATGATAAAATCTTCCATGAATCTATGAAATCCCCATATCCCCAATTTATGACCTTTTGATGTGGGTGAATTGTAGAAAAATGAATACTATGAGATTGTACTTGTAGTAATTTAGTTATTTGAATCATGTTATTATCCATGTCTAATGTAGTAATCCTAGATTTGGTTGATTGAATGTGATCCTTGATCCAAGAGGGGTAAAACGTGAGAATTATACATGATTATGGGTTATTTTGTACATTCTTTGTGAACATGAATATAATCTAATGGTTGTGTTGTTGTTAGGTTATTATCATATACACATCTATGTATAATTATGATAATGTTGTTGTGTTGATTGAAAGGCCATTCTCATAAACACATAATGAACTTAATGTGAAAGGTTTCGTCACATAAATGAAGATTCTAGGTTGAAAGGCTTTTCTCACCTAATTGAATCTAAAAGTAAGAGTGATCATGGATGGTGATAGTTGCTCACACATGATCTAAAGGGTTGTCTTAATTGATATACCTTGAATTGGTAGGCCAAGGGCACCCTTTCATGTGTAATTAAAAAGCTATCTTAATTGATGTAACTTGGATCGAAAGACTAAGGTAACCTTTTCATGCATGGCTAATGAAGTATTCTAATGTTTTATCTTGAACCGGTAGGCCAATGGTACCCTTTCATAAGGAATCAAGGAGCTATTTAACGATGTACCTTAAATCGGTAAGCCAAGTGCACCCTTTCATGAGTAATGATGTTAATGTAGAATTAACTACTCCATGGGAATTTAATGCTTAGAACTGAGTGGATATTGATGAGATGGGAACTCTCCCGTTAAGTAAGGCCGAGTTTCTAGAAGAAATCTCCTTATCCCATAAACTACATGCCCCCATAGATTATTTATCTATTGGATCCACCTAAAGCTAACATGATGATGGTCTTACCTTAGGCAAGTAAGACAACCCTTTTTGGTGTGGGTAACACCGGATTCCATGGTAGGCTTACATGGCTTATGTCGGTTAAGGTTAATTCCCACAAGGTCAAGTCTAGGATGAACTATGACTACTTAAGAAGTTTTACTTGGCATGGGTGGGAGTATGGGCTCTTATTCATGCATTGCACAAGTATGCTTTGAGGGTAGTTATGGTATGTTCCTCTTTTTTCATGATGACTTATGTAATGAATGTGCTTTTGACAAAATGGCAAGTGCATTTGATGTGGAGACTACTTGTAATGTTGTAGGCTAACTTATATTGTTGCTATGGGTTGCTTTCCTTGATATGGTTGACTAAAAGTGAATGTTTCCTTGTCCATGAGAGATGAGCTAAAGATCAAATTAAAAGATGGTAAACATGAATGAAGACCTAAAGTGACTTACTTAGTATGGGTGGGATTATGGGATCTTATCTATGCATTGCACAAGCTTGCCTTGAGGTGGCTCATGAAATGTTTCTCCAATATTATGCTAAAATTAGATTACACTGGCTATGTCTACGTCTATAATGATATCTCTTATGCTCACTAGTTGTGATTATTGTTTACCATGTTATAGCCTATGTCTTATCATAATGTCTCTTATGTTTATGACTTGTGTTTTCACACTATCTTCAAAAAGATGGTTTAAATAAGCAAAGTGCATGCATTCAATTAAAATGTCCCTTTTAACATGTTTTCAAGGTTTTATGCGATGCTATCATGCTTAGAGTATTTTTGTACTAACCCATATTTCTTCTACATTTTCCCCAAGTGTAGGTTTTGGCGATATCGACTTCCATCCTCGTGGCTAGGTTCATAGTAGATCAAGAAGAGAAGCTATGGTGAGTCCTCATAGCATTCGAGGGCTTGACCACCATGCCCTTTAAGTCTTTCTTTTATGTTTTATACTTTTTATATGGGTTGCGTCCCAAAATGTTAGTTAAATGGTTATAGATGGTTTGAGACAAAGGGTAGACTTCCGCTT
Source organism: Solanum acaule (assembly GCA_036250505.1). Classification (NCBI taxonomy): domain Eukaryota; kingdom Viridiplantae; phylum Streptophyta; class Magnoliopsida; order Solanales; family Solanaceae; genus Solanum; species Solanum acaule. Next base: position 36,675 of record JAJOOR010004824.1, on the reverse strand, counting down.
GTGCTTTTATAAAAGACTTCGATTGTAAAAAAAAGTTTTAAATTTCCACACCATTTCCTATTATCTTATGTTATGATATTCTAAGAGGCTTGTATGAGGCTTTTCGGAGTCTTGTACACGGTGTCACATTTAAGGGGTACTCTTGGGTCGTGATAGAGTATCTCTCCATGGGGGTGCTCCGGTGTTAGTTGTTAGGAAGAAATATGGTTCACTCCGTATATGCATTGATTATCAGAAACTGAACAAAGTGACCATTAAGAACAAATATCCTCTCCCAAGAAAAGAAGATTTATTTGATCAACTTCAAGGAGCAAGTTATTTCTCTAAGATCGATCTTCGTTCGGGTTACCACCAATTGAGGGTAAATGATAGTGATATTCTGAAGACGGCTTTCCGAACTGTGTACGGTCATTATGAGTTTTTTGTAATGTCATTCGGGTTGACTAATGCTCCAGTGGTATTGGTGTTTAGACAATACCTTGATATGTTTGTGATGGTGTTTACTAATGACATCTTGATCTATTCAAGGAGTGAGAATGAGCATAATGATCATTTAAAGATTGTGTTGCAAAGTCTTAAGGACCAACAACTTTTTGCGAAGTTTAGCAAGTGTGAAGTTTGGCTAAGGTCTGTAGTTTTTCTTGGGCATATTGTGTCAAGTAAGGGTATTGAGGTAGATCCTATCAAGACGGATTCGGCCAAGAGTTGGCCTAGGCCTCTAACTCCTTCTGATAGTAGAAGTTTTTTAGGTTTGGCCGGTTATTATAGAAGGTTTGTTGAGGGGTTTTCCTCCATTGCTTCTCCTTTGACAGTATTGACTCAAAAGAAGGCTATATTTTTATGGTCGGAAGCTTGTGAGAAAAGTTTCCAAGAGTTGAAGGAAAGACTTATGTCCGCTCCGATGTTGACCTTACCGAAAGGTACGAATGGCTTTATCGTGTATTTTGATGCCTCTAGAGTTGGGTTGGGATGTGTGCTTATGCAACATGGTAAAGTCATTGCATATGCTTTGAGGCAACTTAAGATCCATGAGAAAAATTATCCTACCTATCACCTTGAGTTAGTGGCGGTTGTTTTTGCCTTAAAAATATGGAGGCATTATTTGTATGTGGTTCATATTGATGTTTTCACCGATCATAAGATCTTGCAATATGTGTTTAGTCAAAAGGACTTGAATCTTCGCCAAAGGAGGTGGCTAGAATTATTGAAGGATTATGACATGAGTGTCCGTTATCACCCCGGTAAGGCAAACGTGGTAGCGGATGCTCTTAGTTGACTATCAATGGGTAGTGTTGCTCATGTTGAGGATGAAAAGAAAGAGTTGGTTTGAGATGTTCATAGATTGGCTCGATTAGGTGTTTATCTACTGGATTCCACCAAGGGTGGTGTTATGGTCCATAATGGGTCCGAATCGTCTTTTGTGACGGATGTGAAGGCTAAGCAAAGTCATGATCCAATTTTGGTAGAATTGAAAGAGGCGGTGCTCAAAAAGTCCGTTGAGGCTTTCTCCCAAAGGGGAGATGGAGTACTTAGATACCAAGGTCGGTTATGTGTTCCAAATGTAGATGACTTGAAGGAACAGATTTTGGCCGAAGCTCATAGTTCTCAGTATTCTATTCACCTAAGGGCTACCAAGATGTACCGTTATTTACAGGAGATCTATGGGTGGAATGAGATGAAGAAGGATATTGCGGGATTTGTGGCTAAGTGTCCTAATTGTCAACAAGTGAATATTGAACATCAGAAACTGGGAGGTTTATCCCAAGACATTAGTTTCCCTACTTGGAAGTGGGAAGATGTGAACATGGACTTTATTGTAGGGTTGCCACGTACTCGGCGACAACATGACTCGATATGGGTAATAGTGGATCAGATGACTAAATCTGCTCATTTCATTCCTGTCAAGGTTTCCTATTCAGCGAAAGAGTATGCTAAGTTGTATTTGAGAGAGATGGTAAGGTTACATGGAGTACCATTGTCCATAATTTCCATTCGTGGTACCCAATTTAATGCACAATTTTGGAAGTCATTCCAAAAGGGGCTTGGTACCAAGATTAATCTTAGCACAACTTTTCACCCCCAAACTGATGGGCAAGCGGAGAGTTCCATTCATACTTTGGAAGATATGTTGAGGAATTGCGTGATAGATTTTAAGTGTAATTGGGATGACCATTTGCCGTTAATTGAGTTTGCCTATAATAACAGTTATCACTCGAGTATCGACATGGCTCCCTTTGAAGATCTCTATGGTAGGATGTGTGGATCTCCTATAGGATGGTTAGAGGCGGGTGAAGTTGCTCTCATAGATCCGAAATTACTGCATGAGGCCATAGAGAAGATTCGGCTGATTAGAGAGAGGTTGAGAACGGCCCAAAGTCGGCAAAATTCATACGCTAATGTTAGAAGGAGGGATCTTGAATTTGAGGTTTATGATTGGGTTTATTTGAAAATCTCACCCATGAAGGGTGTTATGAGGTTTGGGAAGAAAGGGAAGCTAAGTCCTCATTTTTTAGGCCCATATGAGATTTTGAGGCGTGTCGGCCAGGTTGTATATGAGCTAGATTGCCTAATGAATTGGCATTGGTGCATCCGGTTTTCCATGTCTTAATGTTGAATAAATGTGTTGGGGATCCAACGTCTATAGTTTCCTTAGAAGGTTTGGAAGTTGAAGAGAATCTTGCTTATGAAGAGGTTCCGGTTGAGATTTTAGACCGGTAAGTCAAAAGGTTGAGAAATAAGGAAGTGGCTTCCATTAAGGTGTTATGGAGGAATCACTTAGTTGAGGGTGCTACTTGGGAGGCCGAGGCCGATATGAAGTCCCAATATCCTCATCTCTTTCCTTCTATTCCTACTTTAGCTTGAGGTAATGAGCTCCTCTTGGTTGTTTTATGTGTTAGGAGTCATGTGTGATTTATGTGTTTCCATGATTTCCTTATGATTATTCATGTTCATGAAAAATCTTAAGTTTCGAAAGAAATGACTTGTATGGTTTAGCTTCCTCGTGTTGTGCATTGAGTATAAGTTTCCTATGAACTTCATGAGATGATTGTTGAACATGCATTAGCTATGCTTTTTGTAAATGAATTGCATAAAGGCTCCATGAGATTTTGTTGAGCATGTTTTATCTTAGAGAAGGTAGTTCCTCCTTGAACATGAGAAATTTTGAAATTTCATGCATTTTGGGTTGTTAGATGTAGTTCCTACTTCCTTATGATGCATTGAGTATGTTTAGCTTGGAGTTTATTTTTCTCCTTGATTTTGTGCATTTTGATGAGATTGCATGCATGATGGGCTGTTAGAGTTAATTTCACCCCTATGAGATATTTTAGGGATGTCCTAGCTTGGAGTCGATTGTTCTTATTGGTTATATGCATTGGATCGTAGGTTCGGTTGTTAGTTCCTCTCCTTCTATCTTAGAACCAGTCTAAATCTCATTCAAGGATGAATGATCCTAAGGGGAGATATTGTAACGCCCTGTATCCAAAAAGGGGCATATAGTAGCTTTCCAGGTGCTGCAGCAGCCAAACCACGTCGGCCACCCACGGTCCGTGGAGTTGACCACGGACCGTAGGTGTTGTCCGTGGTTGGAGCCCCAAGATTTCACCCTCTGACCAGGACTGATGGTCCACCAGGAAGGACCGTAGGTCTATCCACGATCCGTCGACTGGGTCTGTCGGTGGGTCACTTAGAATTTGTCGAAGCATAGGCCACAACGGGACTTACGGACCGTAGGTTGGTCCACGCCCCATGGTCCAGGGACCGTAGGTCAGGCCAAAAGTGTCTTACCACCAACCACAGTTCACCAGGATGAACCGTAGGTCCATCCATGGTTTGTCGACAGGGTCCGTCGGTTGGTAGGTCGATGGCAACTGACAGTTAACTTAGGGGAAGTTGGGTGTTTTCCTAATTAATTAGTTCATATACTATGTCGTCTTGCCTATATTTAGAACCCCTATATAAGCCTTTTTACCCCCAAATTCACCCCACTTAATTCATTCATCCAAAATCCCAAAAGAAAACCAAAACCTCCTCTCAAATACTCTCTCTCTAGAACTTGAAGAAGAACATTCAGCTAGGGTTTGAAGCTAAGGATCCAAATTCTCCTTCGAAGGCTAGTAATTGGAGTCAAGGTATGGTAGCTTTCATCTATGGGTTCCTTCCACCTATGGAGTCCCCAAATTCCTCTATTTCAAATAGTAAAATTCCCCAATTAGCTAGGGTTTTCTTCAAACACCATGGATTCGTTTGATTATTTATATTAATGGTTAAATTATGTCTAAATATGCATGAATTAATGATTTACAATGCTTTTATGTTGTTTCCCCAATGAACCCATGCAAACCCCCATGTTTTCCAAATTGTGATCTTATAGAGTTGGGTTGTTGATTATGAAAGAGGAGTTTTATGATTGAAAGTAGCTTTAAAACTTTAAAGGGAAAAGTATGATTTTATGCATGATCTTTTGAAACCTATGTAAATGCTTTAAGGGTGCTTTGAGAGTAAAGTGACAGTGTTGTTGTTGTTGTTGTGGTGGTGGTTGTGTTGTTGAAAGGTTATTCTCATAAAACACTTAAAACCATGATATGAAAGGTTTTCTCACAAGAAAGGATTCTTAGGTTGAACGACTATTCTCACCTAATTGAATCAATGAATAAGAGCTATCCTAATGAACTAGCTTGGATTGGCAAGATGACATGCATTTCCATGGAAAATGAGAATAACTAAGAAAATACTATTTCGTGTGAATTATGCTTAGCACTAAGTGGATATTGACAATGAGATTGTAACTCTCCCGCTAGTAGAGACCGAGTTTCTAGAAGAAGTCTCATGAGATGGAAGCCCTCCCGTTAGTAGAGGCTGGGTTTCTAGTAGCAATCTCCTTATCCCATAACTATGTGCCTCCATAGAATTATTAGCCAGTGGATCCCCTTAAGCTAGATGTTTATCGTTCTACCTTAGGCGAGTAGAACAACCCTTTTCGGTGTGGGAGACACCGGGTGATCATGTTTTAGCTCACATGGTCTCTATGTCGGTTAAGGCTAATTTTCCCACAACAAGATGATGAATGAAATAAGGTTACTTAAAGAAGTATCTCTCATGTGTTCAAAGACGTAAATATGATTTGGCTTGCATGGACCATAATGTTTTGACTTATGTTTTCTAATCCTCTTATATCATGTTTTATTGGTCAAATTACATGTTATGAAATGAAATGTCCTTCTTAGCATGTTCTAAATGTATTTATGAATAGCTATCATACTTAGTGCATTTTTGTACTAACACATACTCTTGCCTATATTTTTCCCAAATGTAGGGTTCGACAAACAGGGTTTCCATTCTAGTGGCTAGATCTTGGACTTTGATTCTTTCCGAGATTGGTGAGTCCTCATGGTTCAAGGACGGACTGTCCTTATTGTATTTTCACTTTCGTATTTCCTTTTTGAACATGATGTATGGGCTAGGCCCACTTTCATTTTGTTGTAATAGATGTCTATATTGAGACATGAGTTAGACTTCCGCTTTTCTATAAAAACTCTTTTGGACTTAAATGTTGTTTTACTCTTTATTATTCTAGTAATTTATGTTATGATATGCTAAGTGGCTTGTATGGAGTCCTTCGGGGGTCTATATGCCATGTATATGCCATGTTACATCTAGGGAGTACCCCTGGGCCATGACAGTGATCCTAGCTTGGCACCATGTGAGCCTATTCTTTTTCTTTGAATAAAACTTGAACAATTTAGACCTCTTTGTTCCCATCACCTATAACCTTCATGAAGCATTGATTCGTTTGAATAGCCAACTTAGGCCAAAAGTCTAAGTTGGAGGTGTGGTGAAAAAAGGAGAAAGGTCAAGAAGTTTGAAAAATTCATCCTTGAAAGACCATTTATAAAAAGATGTAATCTCTCCATATAAAAAAAAAGAGAAAGAAAATAGTGAAAAGGGAAAAAAATTGAAAAAGAAAAGAGTTGTCAAAATAGAGTATGTGAAATGGACAAAAGAAAGGGGGTGTCCAATGAGTCTTGTTTAAAAGAACATAGGGTGGATTGTGAAAATAAAAAAGTGTGGAAGAGAAGGAGAAAAAGTGAAATGTAGGTCATGCTTCATAAAGGTAGAAGTCACTAAGACAAAATGATCATACCTTTACCCTCTGCCCAGTTGCAAGCCTTGAAAGACCGTTGTGATCGTGAGTGAACTGAAAATAATAATGATTGGAAAATAAGGGAATGCCTATCGGTAAAGTCATGCATGTATTTATCTTTGGGAGTGTGAGAGTTGTGCTTGATTCCGAAATTCTGGAAATTTGATGAGTTTTGTCTGAGCATGGAATCATTCTTGGTTTGAGGGATTTTGAATACTTTTGTTGAGATTGAACTGGCATTTGAAGTAAGCATTGGGAGCTACGTTCTATTTCATAATGGTTGGTCACGGTTTGAAACCTAGAGTTTACAATTGAACATGGCATGAGTAGTTTGAACCTTATGTGTGCATTCATGTTGAGTCTTGAGTAGCACTGTTTGTAGACATCCTTGTTGAGCTGATTGATCTTCTGTTTTACTTGAGGACAAGCAAAGGTTGAAGTTGGGGGTGTTGATGAGTCAGAGATTTTGATTCATTTAGGGCTTTATTTTTGTAGTTTTATTTTCCTCAATGCCTAATTTATGCTCTAAACTGATAGTAAAGTGTTGATTTACAGCAATGAATGCAAAAGAGCAAGGCAAGGACATTACCAGGCAAAAAGGAGCGAAAAAGCTGAAGAAGTTCAAGAAAGGCAATCCTGGTTATCGCCAATCCTGGCAATCCTGGTTATTTTTGTAGAGCAAGGTCTTCTTCCTTATTATACGCGCGTGCAAGAGATTCTGTTTAGTGTAAGGTGCAAGGCGTTTTATTTTTCTCAATGCCTAATTTATGCTCTAAACTAATATTAAAGTGTTGATTTACAACAATGAATGCAAAAGAGCAAGGAAAGGACATTACCAGGCAAAAAGGAGCGAAAAAGCTGAAAAAGTTGAAGAAAGGCAATCCTGGTTATCGCCAAGACCACTCGGTGAACCGTCGAGTAGTCCTTCAGCTCGCCTAATGTTACGACATTCCAGCCCTTGGACAAAGGTAACTCGGCGATGGAGCGTGCCCTTCGGCAACATGCCGATCGAATCGGCGAAGGAGTTTCAGCCCGCCTAATTTCACAGACTAATTAGTGAAGGTGCAAGCAAAAATGGCGATGATAAAGGACAAGTGGCGCATCGCCGATCTGATCGACGAGCACGACCTTGATCGCATAATATCACAGCACACAAAGGGTGATGACTGAAGCTAAAAAGGCGATGGAGAGGAGCGTTTGGCACGTCGCCGACCTGGTTGGCGAGGTTTGACTTATACCATCGAATGACCCTGAAGGTCAAAATCTGAGAACATATAAATTGATTTTCAAAAGAAAAAAAGGGATCCTGACATTGAAAACTCTGGTTTTTCAAACAAAACACTATTTTTCTTAGTGCTTTTGATTTTCGAGTAGTGATTTCAAGTGGCTTTTGCATTTTTAGTTGATTGGAAGCATTATAAAGATTTGGAATTCATTACCAAGCTCATGAACAACGTAGTTGGTAATAATTTCTTACATTTTATAATGTGTGGCTAAAACCCCTATTCTTGGGGGTGTGATTATGTAAGTAATTGTCAGAACTAGCTTATGGGTGTTAGTAATTATTGATTTTATTGCTCTTTCGAAGTGAGTTCGATTGATTATTGAGTTTTAATTCATGAATTGTAGTTTTAATAGCAGTTCTAGTCTAGGATTCTATGCTTGCTTGAGAAAGAGGTTTTAGAATTAAGATTAGCAATTGATGATTGTAGTGATTGGGTTACTGTGGGTTCAGCTCGAGAGAGTGAATCTGAAATCAATCCCACCTATCTAGCTCGAGAGAGTAGGTAAATTGAGGTTTTGGGTTGTTTATAATTGTTATGCTTGTCGTGGTTTGAGAGAACTCATCTGAATCGTAATAGTTGATCGAGAGATGGCTATTGCACTATAGTCTAGCCTACTCACTAAGACTCAGTGAATTTCAGTAATTAGTAATCACATGTATAGAGAAATTGGAAATTACTCGATAACATCACCAAGGATTCCTCTCGACTTGAATATCCCCTCAATTGACACTTGTTGTCAACCCTTGCAATTTACTTTACTTGTTTCGATAATTTCTGTTCCTACAATTGATTAGAACATGTTTATAACTTCATACTTGAATTCTCTACCGTATTACTCCCTGTGGGATCGACCCCAACTCTTTGTTGGGTTTATACTAGATTGCGATCACCTACACTTAGTCTCAATTAGTGCCAACATGGATTCACACCCTCACAAGGTAGTCACAATAGGCTTTATAGAAAATTTGTCTCCCTCATTGAATTTTCTCCCAAGATTATGTCCCACATTCACTCAGATTCAACCAATTGGACTAACAAGGCAAATTATAGAACTCTACATACATGTTTTCAAGTAAACCTCACCACACATGGCACTTCAAAATACACCATCTAACACATTCTGCAAAGATCAAAAGTGTACTAGCTATGTTCATTGCAAGCCTCACATCCAAACGCAACTAGTCAATAAAATATTTAAAGGGATCATTCAAAAGTATAACCACATCAGTTTCATTCTCGCAACACCAATAGTACGCATCATGCTCATCATCAGTACTATTTAAGACATCAATATTGAACAAAATCGATTCTGAAATTATATTAATGGTAACTTTAAGCATTTCACAATTTTGAAAATGCATGGGGGGTTGCATTCATCAAAAGATAATGAACAATGAAGTAAAAAGACACGCTTTCCCAAATGAGAAGCACTCTAATATACACAAAGCATTAACTACAAAAGTTCAAAATACAAAATAAATAAAATACAAGCAAAAAGGGGAATATTGGCATGAAGGCCCTTACCCCACCAAAATTAAAAAGCAGTGTCCTCAATGCTAAGTAAATGAAATCCTAGGAGGCTGAGATATAGGATTCCCCTGATATGCTACGCCTGTGGAGCACTCTCAAATGGATTCTCTGGTGGAGAAACCTAAAGTGGGTCATCTATGCCTGGCAATAGGATCACGTGAGGCATCAAGCAAGGCTCATGTTGGGCATCAGCGCCCGGCTCAGCAATGGGAAGTGTGGGGGAGTCTAAAGTGACTTCACTAGACCCAACTGCTGATATCTCTCATAGAGGCTTCTCTAGGGTAGCCGTAATAATGACCTACTCGGTCTCATGCAGCTATATTAGGGTCTTAGCAATCCCATTCTCATCCTTTCTCGACCCCTCCTCATCGGTCTCCTCAACCAACTCCTTGTTGACACCAAATTTTGGTCTGATATTTGTAAAGTTAATACTCTTAAGTATTTTATTCGTTAATTAGTTCAAAATACATGTTTTGCAATTTTAGTACAATTTTTTTTATAATTATCCTTATTTCTCAAAATATTAAGATTTTTATCGAGTAATTTTGTTTACATTATTTTTGTCACAATCAGTTGAATACGTTTAAATATATATTCATTTTTTATTAAATTGGTATTTAGCAAATGTAAATTTTGGTCAAGGTCTGTAGCTTTTCTTGGTCATATTGTGTCAACTAAGGGTATTGAGGTAGATCCTAAGAAAATGGATGCGGTCAAGAGTTGGCCTAGACCTCTAACCCCTACGGATATTAGAAGCTTCTTGGGTTTGGTCAGTTCCTATAGAAGGTTTATAGAGGGGTTTTCTTCCATTGCCTCTCCTTTGACGGCTTTGACTCAAAATAGGCTAAGTTTATATGGTTCGAAGCTTATGAGAATAATTTTCAAGAGATAGACTTACTTACACTCCGATGTTGACTTTACCGGAAGGTACAGATGGTTTTGTGGTGTAATGTGATGCCTCTAGAATTGGGTTGGGATGTGTGCTTATGCAAAATGGTAAAGTTATTGCTTATTCTTCAAGGAAACATAAGATCCATGAGAATAATTATTCTACCCATGACTTAGAATTAGCAGCGGTTGTTTTTGCCTTAAAGATATGGAGGCATTATTTGTATGGAGTTCATGTTGATGTTTTCAACGACCATAAGAGTTTACAATATATGTTCAATCAAAAGGATTTGAATCTTAGCCAAAGAAAGTGGCTTGAATTATTGAAGGATTATGACATAGGTGTTCTTTCTCACCCCGACAAAGCTAATGCAGTAGCGAATGCTCTTAGTTAGTTATCTATGGGTAGTGTGGCTCATATTGATGATGGTAAGAAAGAGTTGATTCGAGATGTTCATAGATTGGCCCGTTTAGGTGTTCAATTAGTGTACTCCACCAAGGGTGGTGTTATGGTTCACAATGGGTCTGAATCATCTTTTGTGGTGGATGTGAAAATTAAGCGAGGTCTTGATCAAATTTTGGATGACTTGAAAGAAGTGGTACTTAAGAAATCCGTTGAGGATTTCTCCCAAGAGGGAGATGGGGTACTTAGATATCAAGTTCGTTTGTGTGTTCCAAATGTTGATGACTTGAGGGAACAAATCTTGTCAAAATCCCATAGTTCTCGATATTCCATTCACTCAGGAGGCACAAAGATGTACTGCGATTTATGGGAAGTCTATTAGTGGAATGGGATGAAGAAGGATATTGCGGAATTTGTGGCTAAGTGTCCAAATTACCAACAAGTTAAAGTTGAGCATCAAAGACCGGGAGGTTTGTCCCAAGACATTGCTATTCTTACTTGGAAGTGGGAAGACTTGAATATGGACTTCATAGTAAGGTTGCCACGTCAGCGACAACATGACTCGATTTGGGTTATAGTAGATGGGATGATGAATCGACTCATTTTATTTCCATCAAGGTTTCCTATTCGGCGGAGGATTATGCCAAGTTGTATTTGAGAGAAATGGTAAGGTTGCATGGAGTGCCCTTGTCCATTATTTCCGATCGTGGTACTCAATTCACTTCTCAATTTTGGAAGTCTTTCCAAAAGGGTCTTAGCACTAAGGTTAAGCTTAGTACGACTTTTCATCCCCAAACTGATGGGCAAGTGGAGCATTCTATCCAAACTTTGGAAGATATGTTGAGAGCTTGTGTGATTGATTTTAAGGGATTGGGATGACCATTTGCCATTAATTGAATTTGCCTATAATAATAGCTATCACTCGAGTATTTGTTTGGCTCCATTTGATGCTCTTTATGGTAGGAGGTATAGATCTCATATAGGTTGGTTTTAGGTGGGTGAAGTTGCTTTGATAGGTCCCGAGTTAGTTCATGAGGCTATACAGAAGGTTCGACTTATTAGAGAAAGGTTGAAAACATCTCAAAGTCAACAAAAGTCATATGCCGATGTTAGAAGAAGGGATATTGAGTTTGATGTTCATGATTGGGTTTACTTGAAAATTTCTCCCTTGAAGGGTTTAATGAGGTTTGGTAATAAAGGGAATCTTAGTCCCCATTTTTTAGGCCCATATGAGATTTTGAGACGTGTTGGTAAGGTTGCTTATGAACTTGATTTGCCTAATGAGTTGGCATCGATGCATCCGGTTTTCCATGTCTCTATGTTGAAGAAATGTGTTGGTGATCCGACATCCGTTGTTCCTTTAAAGGGTTTGGGAGTTAAGAAGGAATCTTTCTTATGAGGAAGTTCCGGTTGAGATTTTATACCGGCAAGTCAAAAGGTTGAGAAACAAAGAGGTTGCTTCTGTGAAAGTGTTGGGGAGTAATCAATTAGTTAAAGGTGCTACTTGGAAGGCTGAGGCCGATATGATGTCTCGATATCCTCATCTCTTACCTTCTACTCCTACTCTAGATTGAGGTTATGAGTTCCTCATGGTTTGTTCTTTGTTTTGTAATCATGTGTGTTTTATGAGTTTCCATGATTTCCTTATGTTATGCATGTTCATGAAAACTTATGTTTTGAAAGCAAATGAGTTTATAAGATTAATTTTCCTCATGTTATTGTGCATTGAGTATGAGTTTCCTATAGACTTCATGAGATGAATTGTTCAACATGGTTTAGCTATGCTATTGAGTATGAATTGCATAAAGGCTCCATGAGATTGTGTTAAGCATGTTTTTAGCTTGGAAAAGGTAGTTCCTCCTTGAACATGAGAAATCTTAAAAAATTTATGCATATTGGGTTATTACATGTAGTTCCTACCTTCCTTATGATGCATTGAGTATGTTTAGCTTGGAGTTTCCTCCCCGGTTTTGTGCATTTTGATGAGTTGCATGCATGATGGACTGCTAGTCTTGAGTCTTTTCCTTTAAGAGGTGTCTAGAACTCCAATCGAGGATGAATGTTCCCAATGAAGAGAAAATGTAATACCATAGAATCTAGTAGGCTAAACTAGGGCTAAGTGAGAGGGCAAGAGCCAAGGGAGGAAGCTTTGGCAGTCTTCACCAAGCACTGCCTCACCTCACACGACCACCATGACGGCTCGTGGTGAGGTTTGTGGAGGGCTAGGCCCTCCCCACGAGCCACTTGACGGCTCGTGAAGGCTACTATGGTCGTGAGAGGTGTCATGGTCCTAACTTAGTGTGAGGGGGAAAAGGGGTGGCACCCTAGCCACTGGTCCAAAGACCACAGAGGGCACCACAGCTCGTGGTAGGGACCACAGCTCGTGGAGCCTCACATGGCCATGAGGCAGACCACTGCTAGTTGAGGGTTAATTGGTCTTTTTCGATTTCCAGTAGATTAAAGCTACGTCGTTTTGCCTAAGCCGAGGACCATTATATAAGTCATTTTAACCCCAAAACTCACCCATTCAAGTCATTATTTCCAAAACCCAAAGGAAATCCCCAAAGTTCTTCCTCTCAAATATTTCTCTCTCTAGAAACTTGAAGAAGAAGAAGAAGAATATTCAAGCTAGGATCAAAGTCAAGCCTCAATTCCTCCATTGAAGTTTAGCATTGGGCTTTGAGGAATGATAGTTTTCATGAATGGATTCCTTTCATCCATGGAGTTCCCAAATTCCTCTATTTCAAAAGGTAGAATTCCCCAATTGAGTTAAGGTTTTCTTCAATTGTCATGGGTTCTCTTCAAAATTGATTTAAATGATTGAATTATGATCTATTATGCATGAATTGATGAAATATGGTGATTTTATGATGATTTCCCCATGAACCCATATAACCCCCATGTTTTCAAGTTATGAATCATGTGATGTGGGATTTTGATTGTGAAGGAAGAGTTTTATGAAATTAAGCATGTATTGCAAGCTTTACATGAAATTATGATGAAATCCATATCTAACCTATGTTTTCTAACTATTGAAGATTGATAGTAGGTTTTGAACCTCAAGAGGTAAATTATGGAATCATGCATTTTCTTATGGAATCTATGCAAATGTTTTAAGGGTGCTTTGAGAGCAAAGTACCATATGATGATGTTGTTGTTGTGTTGTTGAAAGATATTCTCATAACCACATACTAGTATGATGTGAAAGGTTTTCTCACATAATAAGGGTTCTGAGGTTGAAAGGCTTTCTTACCTAATTGAATCAAATAGTAAGAGATATCCTAATGAAACTAGCTTGGATTGGTTATCCTAGGATACCTTTCCATGGATTATTAGATAAGTCAAGACTTAATAACTACTCCATGGGATTTATTCTTAGCACTGAGAGGATATTGAGATGGAAACTCTCACGTTAGTAGAGGTCGGGTTTCTAGAAGAAATCTCCTTGACCCTTACCTATGTGCCCCCCAGGATGATTACCTCAAGATTCATTAGCTAGTGGCTCCACTTAAGCTAGAAATTCATGGTCCTTACCTTGGCAAGTAGGACAACCCTTTTCGGTGTGGGAGACACCGGGGGATCATTATAGCTCACATGGTCTCTATGTCGGTTAAGGCTAATTCCCACAACAAGATTAATAATGAACTAAGGTTACTTCAAGAAGTATTGTATATGAATTCAAAGGTTTTAAAGATGATGCTAGCTTGCATTGGCTATGATCTTATGACTTATGTTTTCCAACTCTCTCATATGATGTTTAACTTGGTCAATTGCATGTCATGAAATGAAATGTCCCTTTTAGCATGTTTTAAATGTTTTATGCATGGCTATCATACTTTGCACATTATTTTGTACTAACACATACTCTTGCCTAGATTTTTACCAAATGTAGGGTCCGATATTTAGGGTTCTCAGTTTCGTGGCAAGAAGTTGACTTGAGATATTTTCGAGCTTTGGTGAGTCCTCATGCTTCGACGACGGACTTCATTGTTTTAGTTCCTTTTCATGTATTTCTCTTTTGGACATGATGTATGGGCTAGGCCCAATTTCATTCTATTGTATTAGATAGCTATGATGACACAAACAGTTTAGACTTCCTCTTTTTTTTAGTAAAAATGTTTGGACTTGAAATATTGTTTTACTCTTATTGTTCTATTTTCTTATGTTATGAGAGCTAAGTGGCTTGTATGGAGTCCTTCGGGGTTCTATACGTCATGTTACATCTAGGGGGTACCCCTGGGTCGTGACACCCCGTAGACTCATTCTATAACGGACTAATTCCCTCTACAGTTGAATACACAAACTCAGAGACTCCAAAATCTGTGAAAATCCCATTTTTCATAACACACCTCCTTCCCTTGACATCCCGAACTATCTATTTCACGCCGAATTTGATTATGGTAGTTCTACTTGCCCGAAATAAATTATGTGAAGCCCTATGGGTTCCTTGTGTCTTGGCTACATGAAAATAACAACCAAGCCTAGACATTACACCCCACCATTCCCAGATGGCCTTAGACCCCACCTAGCCTAGATTCCGCCTGAGGCTGGTTAGACTAAATGTTTTAACTCACTACTTGGAACGTTTTTTGGCCTAATTATTTTTACCATTTTCCTAGTCATAATGACCGGGATGGGTCATTACAATAGAAATCAATTTACCCATCGCTTGTTCCCGAGTAATCAAACAAAAAAAAGAACTGAGTTAAAGCATAAAAGTGGATAGTACCCGAATCCTCAAACAAGTGAGAATACGTGTCTCGCATGTCCCTCTCGGTCTCCTAAGTATCCTCCTAAATCAGACGATATTTCCACTAAACCTTCACCGATTTGATATCCTTTGTCCCAAGCTTCCAGACATCCCAATCAAGAATCACAACCGGTTCCTCTGTTGCCAGGGATAAGCTTACCCTTCTTAACAAATCTCATGATTCTTTTCATAAGTGACACCTTCAGTAGAACCTAATCACCAACCTAAAATGTCATGTCCTTTACCTTGCAATCCGCATACTCATTCTGCCTATTCTAGGCTGCCAATAACATAGCCTAGATCGCCCCCCCTCCCCCACCATGTCCTCAGCTTCCCTAACCAAATTAAATACACAGCCTAAGATTCTACATCACCACCTTCAAACAACCCAATTACGGTCTTATCAATTATTCAATTTTGATAAATCATAGTGGAGAGTGCAATAGGGAAAATTGTTTTTTTATTCAAAACATTAAACATTGTTTATAAGCCTTGTTACTGGTTGTTTGTGTATATAAAAAGTATAAATATTACATAACATGTGTAAACATTGAATCACACATGCGCGCACACACAAGACACAACACCAGGTCCTCTATAACCCAAAGTTTAGCCATCTGAATCTTATTCAATCTACTCACTCCTAGTAATTATTAGTAGATCTGGATTAATTCAACTCTATTCAACTCATCTATTTGATATACCTAGTATACATTTAGTCGATAAGTAAGAATAGCCCTTACTTGCTGAGCTCTAGACATAACTAAACCGAATTTCTCAGTCATGTCTAAATCATTTGGCTTCATACCATTTGGTAGCCCCAATCAAAACAATGAACCCGTTGTGCTAGCACACGACGAATAGTTGTGAGACCTAATTGTAATCCAGGACAACTTCTTCTTCCAGAGCCAAACGGTAAAAGTTGAAAATCACGTCCACGAAAATCGATGTTGCTACCAATAAACCATTCTGGTAGAAACTTCTCGGTTCAAACCAAACTTCTGGATCTCTTCCAATTGCCCAAGTATTTACTAGAACTCTTGAACCTTTAGGTATATCAAAGCCATCAATTGTGCAATCTTCAATGGATTCATGAGGAATCAAAAGTGGTCCAATGGGATGAAGCCCAAAACCTTCTTTTATGACCATTTCTAAATACTCTAATTTTTCCAAGTCTGATTCTTCCACCATTCTATTTATGCCAACAACATGTTCCAACTCCTTTTGTAATTTTTTCATTACTTTTGGGTGCCTTATAAGTTCAGAGAAAATCCAATCAATTGATGTTGCTGAGGTATCCATTGAAGCCATTAGCATGTCCTGCATAGAGAGTTCTTTTTCAGTTGCTAAATTAATACTCATCACATGTATATTAAGTACATTATCAATTATTTTTACTCAAGTAAATTTAAGGAAAAGGAAAACAAATCTTGCTTCTGATAAAATAAATTCAGTCTAGAATATGTTATGAAGAAGAATTTTTTAACGTATTTTAAAATAAAATATAAGAATTTAAAGAGGGAACAAAACAATCTTAGGGTTGTTGTAACTCAATTTTGTTACTAGACTCCTTGTTAGTTGTGTGAAATTATTTTTACATGTCAGCAAATATAAGTTAAACTCAACTACAAATATACCATGGAGTAAATCGACTATTACACTATCAAATTATCCAAAAATATCAAAAAATGGAATTTGTGATCTTAAAAATAGGACAAATTATTTACTTTAGCAAATAAAGATAACTTGCTAATGAAAATCTTCTTATACCATCAACAAAATATTAGTTAAACTCAACTAAAATTAACTTTCAGGATATTACCAGCAAAATAGCTTTGATTTTTATCTCTTGTGTTTAAAATAATATTTCTTGATATGCCCATTCTTGTGGCAATAGTCACATGTAACATTCTTGTATTTAGACTTTGACTTACCTCTACTTTTATCTCTGTCACTCTGACCTCTGAACTTGTTTCTGCCCTATCTTCAGTAACCAAAACATCGGAGTGTGAAGTAGAAGAAGTTGAGCCTTGAGATCTTCTTCTCATCTCTTCATTCAAGACACCACTCTTAGCATATGCCATGGTCAAAACACCACTGGGAGCAGAATTAGTCAAAGAAATTCGAAGAGTTTCAAAAGAGCCTGGCAGAGTATTAAGAAGCCATAGTCCCTCCATTTCTTCATTGAATTTTACATTCATTCCAGATAGCTGGTCAAGAACACCTTAAAAATCATTAATATGATCAGAAATAGGAGTGCCCTCTTTATACCTGATATTCATCAATTGTTTCAATAGAAACAACTTATTGTTGCCAGTCTTCGAAGCATATAGCGTCTCGAGCTTGTCCCACAAACTTCTGGCACGTGTCTCATTCACAATGTGATTTCGAACATTATCTTCAACTCATTGTCTAATATAGCCACAAACTTGCAAGTGCTCAAATTCCCATTCCTCATCCCTCATGGATTGGGGTTTATTAGAGGTAAACACAAGTAAATGCATTTTCTTGACAAATAGAAGATCTTTCATCTTGTCTCTCCAAATATGATAGTTACTACCATTCAAACAAACCATCTTGCTCATATTTGCCTCCAGCATTCAAATTAATAATGAACAATAACCTATGTGCTGATACCACTTTTTATGATCGAAAATAAGCAGGTGTAATGCGGAAACTAGCAAAGCAAACCTCAAAAGACCACGAGTAAGAAGACAAATGAGAAATACACCAAAAGAGACAGATTTAACGTGGTTCAGTCAATCCACCTACGTCCACAAAGAAGATGAGCAATCTACTATAAATATGAGAGTACAAAATATAGAGAGAAACAACCTTAACCAATTCACTCAGAATACAAGGAGGTACAAAAAATTCTCCCCATAACCGCAACTCTCAAAACCGTAGGACTACATTGTGAATGCTAATTAAGTTAGAAGGAACAAGCCTATATTTATAGAGTCCTAAAACCTTTCCTACAAGAAAAGGACTAGTCAAAATATTAAAACCTTTTCCTAAAAGGAAAAATTATTTATGGCAAGAAATCATGACAAATAAACTCCAACAAAATTATGTAAAGTTTCCATTTTTATCAAACTTGGAAATTAAAATTTACAAAAAAATGTTTCAAATAGAGATTGTTTTTCCAAAATACTAATGATTTCTTTAGAGAATAATAAGAGAAAATGAGGTAAAAATCTCTACACCAAATTAAAGAAGAAGAACAACTCCATAGCTAGTCTACATAAACTTCAATTTGAAATCGAACCCAAAAAACAAAAATCCACAAATAAGTATTCACAAATGTGGGAGTGAAAAACAAATTTGGTAAGAATGAAATTAGAAAGTGAAATTTCAAATTCACCAATGTTAGTTTATTGTGGTTTGACTTCTTTTTGTTTTTTTTTTTTGAAATTTTTAGGGGTTTAAGAAAAAATTTGAACTCCATTTTTGAGCTTCATATATGAAAGTTTAAGTTGCTAAAAAGGGTTGATATATGACTAACTAAGCATAAATCAGTAGCTACAAACTGATTTGGAGCTCCTAGAGACAAATTTTAGAAGACCACCATTGAAGGACTTTGAGAAAAACTAGCAGAAATCATGAAATGGGTATAACAATTTTGTGATATAAGAAAAGGGAAAGAATTGAAAAAATGAATTAATTATATAATCTCCAATGAGAGACTGCCACATGGACTATTTAATTCACTTTTAGTCATTTTATGTCTTTTTGTTGAACCCTTACGGCCCTACAAGAGGTGTATTCACCTTCTTGGACAGGTCAACATTTAAGGGTCACAATATATCGAAAATAAAAAATTCAGGAGAGTAATAAGACCCCCTTAAAGTACAAGTGTGTAGTTGAGAATTGACTAATAGATTAGGGGGCATTTGGCTATTTTGTTCTTAAAGTTAACATCCTTTGTTTACAATTTTTTTAGAACTATTCATTTGACCTAATTACAATAATAACATTTTTCTTAAACTTTTTAAGTTGAACGTAAGAAAAAAAGAGGTCCAAATGAATAGATCATTCATCTATAATTAATTGAAAGGAAAAATAATCTAAATATACAATTTATTTTATTATATTCTCTAAAATTCCTTTTCATTTGAAAAAATACAAAAAATCCTACTTTACGTGATGTATCAGTAGGATACATTAGTTTATGTGATGTATCAGTCGAATACATCACTTTACGCAATGTATCAGAATGTTACTTTACGCATTGAATCAGTAGGATACATTACTTTACGCAATGTGTCGGTCAAACACATCACCTTATTGGGATGTACGCGAGTTATCGGGACATTGAGTGATATATTTAAAATCAAGACGCGATGTATCAGGGTGTTGAAGGATGTATCTAAAATCGGGACGCGATGTATCGGGATGTTTCGAGATATATTCAAATTCCACCAATTTTTATAATTTGAAAAAGAGTGGGTTGGGATGTAATTAGTTCTTAACACTATGAGATTTGTGTAAAATGTACTAATTGATGTTATGCCCCATTTTAACTTGCGTCAAATAGTGTTAGTTAGATCTATATAAATAGAATGTACTCAGTTGTAATAGTTAGTTCAATTGATTCAATACAAGAAAATTAGTTTCTCTTTTGTTTTCTCTCAAACTCCTTCAATGGAGTTCTGTAGTTCTTGAGCATATTAGTTGAATCTCTTATTCTTGATCATCAATTTCACATGGTATCAGAGCCTTGTTGCTCTTACTAGATTCGTCGTCTCTGTTTTTCGGTAGTGTCAATTTGTCTCTCAGTTGCAGTTGTTTAAAGGTTCATCAGATCTTGTAGCTATGGTGGAAGTTACAGATCCCAATACTAGTTCTACATGAAGCAATGTTATCGATGTAAGTAATCATCTTTACATTCATCCATCTGATGGTCCCAGCCTACCTCTTGTTCAGGTTGTATTTGATGGAATTGGTTATAGGTCTTGGAGGAGAAGTGTAACGAG
The DNA here is from genome assembly GCA_036250505.1 of Solanum acaule. Taxonomy (NCBI): domain Eukaryota; kingdom Viridiplantae; phylum Streptophyta; class Magnoliopsida; order Solanales; family Solanaceae; genus Solanum; species Solanum acaule. The sequence continues at coordinate 16,700 of JAJOOR010004824.1, read as the reverse complement.
ATCCCTCTCTGTGAAGAACAAGTTAGAATTCATTAATGGTGAGTGTAAGAAACCTGCACTCAATTCTCCTCAATATCGACAGTGGGAAAGATGTGATAATATGGTCACATCTTGGATTCTCAAGTCTCTTGGAAAAGAAATTGCTGATAGTGTAGAGTATGTTTCTGATGCCATAGAATTGTGGAAGGAGTTGGAAGACAGATATGATCAAACAAATGGGGCTAAGTTGTTCCAGATCCAAAAGGAAATCAATGATTTGAGTCAAGGTGTGCTTGACGTGACTGTGTATTATACTAGGATGAAGAAGTTGTGGGAAGAATTGAACAATCTAAGTGCTAAAGATCAATGTAGTTGTGTGTGTAACTGTAGGGGAAAAGAGAACATACATAAGGCAGAGCAGGATAGGAGACTCATTCAATTCCTTATGGGATTGAATGAGGTGTATATTGTAATCAGATGTGGTTTATTAATGATGAATCCCTTGCCATCTATGGCCCATGCTTTTGCTTTGTTAGTTTAGGAAGAAAAACAAAGGGAATTCAAGCCAAATAACCAAATGTTTGCAGAGGCATAAGTGAATTCTTCTATGCATGCTAACTCATCAAGATCTTCAAGTGGAAGACAACATTAGTTCAGGACTAATTTCTCTCCCACCAATAACTACACTGGCAAACCAAGATCCTTCTGCGATCATTGTAAGAAACCAGGTCACACTAAAGAGAGGTGATAGAAGCTGCATGGTTATCCTCAGGCTAGTACCACTGGGAATGGACAAGGTAACAATGGATATAACAACCAAGACAGGTACAACAATAATCAGAGGCCACAATACAATAATCAGTTTCACAGATCTGCTAACGGAAAAGGATAACATCAAATGCTTTTGGGATAGATACTGAATCTAACACTGGAAACACTGCTGAATCCTCTAATTCTGGTCCCAATCTTACTAAGGATCAGTATAGAAAACTCCTCAATTTGCTACAACATTTCCAGTTGGGATTTGCCGGAGAAACTACTGAAGATCAACTTGTGAGTGGTGCTGCAAATTTTGCAGGTATGATAGCTTGTAACTCATCTATTGATTTTGACAAACTTTCATGTGGGTACTTCAAATCAAAGACTGACTAATGGATACTAGACTCAGGGGCCACACATCACATGACCTACAATAAGAACCATCTTTCTGGTATCATTCTCTTACCATATCCTTTGTTAGTTAGCTTGCCTAATGGATACAAGGTGAAGGTAACTTAAGTTGGAAATGTAAACCTTACATCAAAGATCATATTGCATAAAGTCCTTTTCATTCCATCCTTCAAATATAACTTGATATCTATCAAGTCTTTAGCACTTCATCTTAAATGTCTTGTTTCTTTCTCTAATTCCTCTTGTATACTGCAGGGCCCTTCAATGAAGAGGCCTCTGGAAATTAATAGAGTACAAGATGGACTTTATCTGCTTTGCTTAACCTGTCTGAAAAGAGGCTGCTCCAACACTTCTTTGAAAACCTCAAGTCAATGAATGCCATTTGTCTACTGTTTCTTCTTCTTCATGTCATATTGTTCCATCTGTAATGAATATTACTCATAATGAAAATAATTCTGTTTCGATACCTAGTCTATCTCATTCTTCTAGTCTGTCTCATAAAGTTAATACCAATACAGACCTCTTGTGGCACCACAGACTTGGACATGTTCCTTTTGCAAAAATGAAGAATATACCCTCAATTCCTGTGAAGTTCTCACCTAAGCAACCCTTTACCTGTACCATATGTCCCATGGCAAGGCAAAATAGATTGCCATTTCCCATCAGGACTGATAAAAGTACCATGATTTTTTAGCTACTCCATGTGGACTTATGGGGACCATATCATGTGGTAACCCATGATAATTTTAGATATTTTATCAGCTTAGTTGATGACTTTAGAAGATCCACTTGGACTCACTTGTTAAGCTGCAAGAGTAATGCATTGCACATTATCAAATCATTTGTCAATATAGTTGAGACTCAATTCAAAATCACCATAAAAACCATAAGGACAGATAATGGACTAGAATTTGTAATCCAAGAATCCACCGTCTTCTTTCAATCAAAAGGAATTATTCACCAAAAATCATGCCCCTACTCACCACAACAAAATGATGTATTAGAAAGAAAAAACAAATATCTCCTAGAAAATGCTAGGGCACTCCTTTTCCAATCCAAACTACCTATTAAGTATTGGGGAAAATGTATACTAACATCAACCTTCATCATTAATAGACTTCCCTCTGCTGTTCTTCAGAACAAATGCCCTTTTTCTTTACTGTATAACCAAGAGCCTCAATATTCTCAAATGAGAAGTTTTGGGTGCCTATGCTATCCTACCATTCCCAAATCCCATAGAGCTAAATTTGATCCAAGAGCAACCCCACATGTGTTTCTAGGTTATCCATTTGGGACAAAAGGTTATAGAGTACAAAGTCTATCTTCTAACAAAATTTCTGTGTCTAGGGATGTTACATTTCATGAGACAATCTTCCCTTTCTCTATGACTCAATCATCTTCCCCTATGGTAGATGGTCACGTTCCTGGTTTTGATCATCTTACTCCTACAATTGTTCTTTCTGATAACATTCAGTGTAATCCTAAATCTGATAATGATAATATGCAATGTGATCCTGATCATACAGACACTACAGTTCCAACTGAGTTTCCACCACCATTTGTTCCTCCTTCACCAGACCAGATTCCATATGTTAGAAAGTCTGCCAGAATACACAAAACACCAGCCTATCTAAATGATTACCTATGCAATATACCTCATTCCACAACTACATTACCACCTCATTCAGTACATGCATCATTTTCTAACCACCATCATATTGCCTCTAAGCTTCTGTATCCTGATAGTATTTCTCTTGTATTGAGTATCTCACATAAAAGTGAGCCATCTTCATATGATATAGCAGCTATGGATCCTGCATGGCAGTCAACTATGACATAAGAACTATCTTCCCTACATGATAATGATACTTGGGATCTTATGCCTCTACCCCTTGGAAAGAAAGCTATTGGGTGTAGATGGGTACATAAGATCAAACACATAGCTGATGATAGCATAGAAAGGTACAAAGCTAGGTTGGTTGTTAAGGGTTATACTCAGCATTATGGAGTTGACTACACAAAGACTTTTTCACCTGTTATTAAGATGACTACTGTGAGAGCTCTAATTGCCACTGCTGTAAAGAAACACTGGAACATTTATCAATTGGATGTGAATAATGCCTTTTTCCATGGGGAGTTAGATGAAGAGGTATGGATATTCCACCAGGCTTGGATATTCAGACTAAAGGATTAGTTTGTAAGCTCAATAAGTCATTACATAGTCTAAAGCAAGCTAGTAGGAAATGGTATGCTAAGTTATCTGATGCCCTAAGTTCCAGGGGATACACTCATTCCTTAAATGACTACTCTCTATTTTATAGAAAAAATGGCTCATCTACTGTCTTCATAGCTGTGTATGTGGATGATATCCTATTGACATGTACTGATCTTGAAGAAATTGATAGTCCCAAAGGCTTTCTCCATAATCAATTCAAAATTAAAGATTTAGGGAAACTGCATTATTTCTTGGGGTTGGAGATCCTTTACACTGAAGCTGGATTGCTTATTTCACAAAGGAAATTTGTGCTTGATCTTCTCAAAGAGTACCATTGTTCTGAACTTTCCAGTCTCACCTCACCACTAGATGTGACAGTCAAGCTCAAGGCAAATAAGGGGAAGCCTATTTCTGATCCCAGTGCATACATAAAATTAGTTGGGAAACTTAATTTCTTAACTAATACCACACTAGATATTGCTTATGGAGTTCAGCACTTTAGTCAATTCATGCAAGACCCCAGAGAACCACATATGAAAACAACATACCACATGTTGAGGTATCTCAAGAAGGATCCCACCTTATGATTGCTTATGACATCTACTAATGATTACAATGTACATGCTTTTTGTGATTCAGATTGGGGTGCTTGTCCTGATTCCAGAAAGTCCATCACAGGGTATATTGTGCTGCTTGGTTCCAGTCCTATAAGCTAGAAATCTAAGAAACAGGAAATTATATCTCTTTCCTCAGCTGAGGCTGAATATAGATCCCTTCGAAAGGTGGTTGGAGAGTTGGTTTAGTTAGACAGACTATTTGAAGAGCTTACTATTCCTAGAAGCAGACCTTTTCCTATCTTTTGTGACAGTCAATCAGCTCTACAGATTGCCAGAAATCTTGTGTTCCACGAAAGGACCAAACACATTGAGATCGATTGTCATTTTGTGCGAACCAAGCTACAAGAAGGTCTTATATCACTGCATCACATTGGAACTCATGACCAACTGACTGACATTCTTACTAAGGCTCTTACAGGAGTCAAACATTCAGTAGTTTTGGACAATTCGGCTGTGTTTGTCTCACCTCCAACTTGAGGGGGGGGGCGTATTGAGTTAGTTAGTTAACTAATTAGTTGATATGTCCACGTCATCATTAGTTAGTTAGTTCGTTCATACTGTTAGAGCAAGTTGTAGTTAGTTAGATCTATATAAATAGAATGTACTCAGTTGTAATAGTTAGTTCAATTGATTCAATACAAACAAAGCACTTTCTCTTTCATTTTCTCTCATACTCCTTCAATGGAGTTCTGTAGTTCTTCAGCATCAAAAGATGAGGAGATAGAAGATTTATGATTTTAAAATCATAAAGAACACCTACTTTAGCCTAGGACAACAATCAACTTGAAAATTACAGATTTGAGATCTTAAAGATTCTTTATATTATTAAGGTTGGTTTTGAAAAAGAAGAAATAATAATAATAATATAGAGATAACATCTTTAAGTGAATCACACACCTTGAAAATAATTTTACATTAGACTTAAACTAAGACATAATAAGAACATATTGTATCTAGAAAATATGATAACTCATGGGAATGATATTCACACACGAGATAACTCTACGACACATCCTTATGACAGAAAAAGATAAAATAGACAATATGCTACTCAAGATTCACCACATAAAACAAATCTAAACATAAAAAACATTTTGTAATTAGAAAATTTTAAAAGCTAAAGATGATGATTCAAGCAACATAGACAAAAGGAGGGGAGATGGAATTCTACCTGTTTCGGAGCAGCAAACTGGAGCCTTCTTGATCACGGATCTACCCTCAAACTTGGTGTAACATACTAGAAATTTCTAAGATAAGACTAGAGTCATTCTTCATTTGTGAATAAGGTTGTACCGGGTGATTCTAAATTTCTCTTAGGTGTTAAGGTCACTAGAGTAACACCTCGGATTTCAAAAAGGACTAAAGAGAAATTCGTTCAAGCCACCCATCAGTTTTTAGTTTTGGGTCAACTTCAATTGACCGTATCTTTTAGCACATAAAGAAATGGGTGACCCATAACCTATCAAATCGAAGGTCTTCGAGTCTTCTTTCCAACGCCATCAAGTTTGCCTCAATCTGAGTTCTGAGTGAAAAGTTATGACTGATTTACTAGAGACACTCTAACTTGGTAGCAACTCCGTGATGGCTCTGCGTTACGGAGTGAATACAGACCTCACTGTCCGCTCGAAAAAATATCTCGACTTCCAACTCATTTTTTCTTTAAGGGTATTAAAGTCCTAAAAACCCTTAGGAAGTCATCTAATTTACCCTAAATGTATAGTAAAAACAGTTTTCATAATCAAACCCTCTCATTCACACTTAAATTTCTACGCTCAAGAAATTCAAGAAACGCTAAGGCTAGGATTCATCTTCCAAGATTTTTACTTCAAGTTCCTTCAAGAACATTGTTCTTGCAGGTATGTAATTTTCATAGTGTTGGGTTTTTTCGCCCACACGCCAATCATGTAATATGTCACACCTTGAGGCTACCCCCTTGACGTAAACACAAGACCTAGGATCACGAGTGACCCCAAGCTAACCCTGATGCAAACATATCAAGCATACTAAGAACAACTGAATAAAGTTATAATATGCGGAAGCTATACAATAGATAACTGAAAGTGGGGAATACCCAAAACTGATCTGAATATATAAAACTTACTAGGAGTTTAGTGATACTGAACAATCACTCAAAAACTAAAGTTGACTCTAACACTATGTCTGAAAAGCCTCTACTCACGAGAGTTTCTAGGACATGCCCCCATCTAACTCTCGCAAAACTAAAAACTAAAATAAAAGACTGAATATGAAGAACATGTCTATTGTCCTCGAAGTATGAGGACTCACCACTGAAGTTGTTGAATATGGATCGGGAACTGATCTATGCGTGACCTGGATGCTGATTACCTGAACCTACATTATGAAAGGATGTAGCGCAAGTATGTGACAGTACTTGGAATGTACTGAGCATGCAAGATATAGATAATAGTTGAACAAATTTATAGGTTGAACAAAGCACAACTGAACAATGATATCATCTGAACAAAATATAAATGCTGAAATATAAGTGAAAAGAAGTGAACTAAATGCAATGACCAAGTGATGATTATTGATCTAACATTCTGAGACTGAATGCTGAAGTATAACTAAAAACCTGGTCAAATGCACTAGAGTCTGACTGTGAGAGCTACTATTAATAGAAATAAAACCACGTGAGCTAAATGCGGTGTCCGATGTATACGCCCCATCGAGAGTACCCAATATACCTTGCCAGGGGTATAAATGCATGACTGGTGTGATCACTATATTTGTTTCCCACAAAGGGGAATTATAAACCTACGGGGGCACATATTTCAGGGACTATGAGGGTACGCTGAACCCTATTCCAACTCGGTGCTATGCATACTCCCAACTAGAAATGTGTATGACACAATATAACTGAAATACTAGATTATCTCAATATTCAGACATGCTAACTGAGAATGCAACATTTATGTTCTAACAATGAAACATTCGAAATCTGAGGCATGTGTATCTATTTAACCGACCTAGCAAATGTAATTCATGAACTAAGAGAATCTACACAACTAGGATTCTGAGTTTCGTGCATAGGACTAAGCAACGATTCCATGAAAACATGATAATTTGATTGAGAACACTATAACAACTAAATCACAATCATTATCCAAAGTTTTAGAAACCCTAGGTCTAAACAAGATATATAGAATCAAGAATCTGACTGAATTATAGGGACCTAATGGGTGAAAGGAATCCACTAGTGAAATCCCACATACCCGGTGATGAAATCTACCGAGAAATCCTTCGATTTTGGGGCTGGAACCGAAGAAAATCTCCTGCTTGTTCTTGAAAGGGTTGTTGACATTTTGTTTTTCTCTAATTTCGATAAATTTTGGTGAATAATGATTTAGGTTATGTTTTGAATAGGTTATTAGGCTTAAACTGAGTATAACAACGTAGTTTAGGTGTAAAGTGACATAGTTTAAATGCCCAAATCATAGGGGAAAAGACCAAAATGACCCCAACTTAAAATTTGACGGAGGCCGACCAGGGCGCCACTAACGGTCTGTTGTTGGGACCACGGCCCGTCAAGTGGGTCGTGGTTCTTGTCCAGTGTCTATTGGTTCAGGGTCCTCCCCTCTATGGTCCACTTCATGGACCGTGTTAAGGACCACAGACCGTGAAGGCCACCGTGGTTCTTCACTTAGGTTAGAGGTGTGCTGGTTCAGCTTCACGAGCCTTACCACGACTCGTCATCAAGACCACAACCCGTAAGGGGCTACGTGGTCTGATGTGTGAGCCTTGGGTGATTCTGCTTTTCCTCCACGAGCCTTTCCATAGCTCGTCTAATGGTCCACGATCCGTGAAGGGCCCCGTGGTCCACCACTTCTGGGTGGGTGTGAACCACGATGAGGGTGATAGACCGTGGTTCCTTTCACGGTCTGTGAACAGCTCTATGGTTCTCACATTTTCTGTTGTTCTATCTGAGCTAAGTTCTAAAGTGTTACAATATCTCTCCCTTGGGAACATTCATCCACAAATGAAGTCTAAACTAGCTGAGTATGGAGGGAAGGAGCTGTAATCCCTACCACTAAGTACTGGAAACTGAAATTTACCTGGACTGAGTTCTAAAACATGCAAATATGCTGAAATGTAAGAACAATTGAAGGAAAAAGACACTAAGGATTCATTTATGCAAGAGTAATCTGAGAGACTGGGGAGAAGCTATTATTCAAACTGAAACAGAATCGGAAGGAAATAGATGAGGATACTTGGCCTTCATGTCTGCTTCTGCTTCCCAAGTAGCTCTCTCTACGGACTGACTCCTCCACAAAACCTTCGTTGAAGAAACTTCTTTATTTCTCAACCTTCAAACCTTCCGGTAAAGAATCTCAACTTGCACCTCTTCATAAGTAAGGCTATCCTTCATAGCAACCCTCTCTAATGGTACAATAGATGACGGATCACCCACACACTTCTTCAACAAGGAAATGTGAAAGACTGGATGAACCGCTGCTAATTCTGCTGGCAACTCTAACTCATTAGCCACACTACCAACCCTTTTCAGAATTCTGTAAGGACCTATATATCTCGGACAGAGCTTCCATTTCTTACCAAACCTCATCATCCCTTTCATAGGTGACACTTTCAGTAAAACCAATCATTGATTTCAAACTCTAAGTCCCTTATCCTTACATCTACATAGGACTTCTGACGACTCTAAGTTGTCTTAAGTCTACCTCTGATGAGCTAAACTTTTTCCATAGCTTCATGAGCGAAATCTGGACCAATTGATGCTGCTTCACCTACTTCAAACCAACCAACTGGAGATCTGTATCTACGGCCATATAATGCCTCATAAGGGGCCATCTGAATACTAGAATGATAGCTATTATTATAGGTGAACTCTATGAGAGGTAGGTGATCATCCCAACTTCTCTTGGAATTGATCGCACAAGCTCTGAACATGTCCTCTAAGGTATGAATGGTACGCTCTGCCTGACCATCTGTCTGTGGATGAAATATTGTACTGAGATTTACCTGAGTACCAAGACCTTTCTGAAATGATTTCCAGAAATGAGAGGTAAACTAAGGACCTCTATCTGAGATGATAGACAAAGGAACCCCATGCAACCTGAGTATCTTCTTAATGTAAAGTTTAGGGTAATCCTCCACTGAATCTGTAGTCTTGACAACTAAGAAGTGAGGGGACTTAGTAACTCTGTCCACTATCACCCAAATGGAGTCATGGTGTCTGCGAGTACGAGGTAAACCCATAATGAAGTCCATGTTTATCACTTCCCACTTCCATTTAGGAATATTAATCTCTTGAGTCATACCTCATGGTTTCTGATGTTCTACCTTAACCTGTTCACAATTAGGACACTTAGCCACAAAATCTTCTATTTCCCTCTTCAAACCGTTCCACCAAAAGACTCCCCGTAGATCATAGTACATCTTCGTGGCACCTGGATGAATGGAATACCTGGATTTATGAGCTTCTATAAGAATGTTTTTCCTCAACTCACCCATATTAGGAACATATTAGCGACCCTGGTAACGAAGCACACCATCTCCCCCTTGGGAGAAAACCTCAACTTTCTGTTGATGAACTACACCTTTCAACTGAAGCAATATAGGATCACTATCTTGTTTTTCCCTAACCTCCGCTACCAAAGAAGATTTGGATCTATTCAAAACTATCACACCACCATCTGACATGTCCGTAAGACCAACTCATAAGCGAGCAAGCCAATGAACAACTTTTGCTAATTCCTTTCTTTCTTCCTCAACATGTGCTACATTACCCATAAACAGTTTGTTGAGACCATCAACCACTACGTTGTCCTTACCAGGATGGTAAAGCATATTTATATCATAATCCTAGAGGAATTCAAGCAATCTCCTTTAATGAAGATTAAACTTAAGTTGTCTAGAAGCATAAGTTATGACCTTACCTCGCTGCATCAACACACAACCTAGGCCAAACCTGGATGAATCATAATAAATCACATAACTATCTGAACTATCTGGTAGAGTCAAGACCGGAGCTGTAGTCAACCTAGTCTTGAGTCCTGAGAAGCTTTTCTCACACTCATCTGACCACTGAAACTTGACTTTTTTCCGAGTCAACTTGGTCAATAGAGAAGCTATGGATGAAAATCCTTCAACAAATCTTCTGTAATAACCAACCAAACCCAAGAAACTCCAGATATTTGTAGGAGAGGTAGGTATGGGCCATTGCTTCACTGCCTCTATTTTCTGAGAATCCAATCAGATTCCTTTGCTAGATACCACATGACCAAGGAAAGCGACTGACTGTAACCAGAATTCACATTTGCTGAACTTAGCGAATAACTGGAGATACTTTAAAGTTTGCAGAACAGCACTTAGACGAGTTGGATGCTCCTCCTCATTGCTAGAATATATCATCTATAAAGACAATAACGAACAAATCCAAATATTGTTTCAACACCTTGTTCATTAAGTCCATGAAAGTTGCAGGAGCATTTGTTAGTCTGAAATACATAACTACAAATTCATAATGACCATACCGAGTTCTGAAGGTTGTCTTCAGATTGTCACTATCTCTTTCTCTGAGCTGATGATAGCCGAATTTGAGGTCTATCTTCGAAAAACAACTAGCACCCTGAAGTTGGTCGAAGAAGTCATCAATCCTGGGGATAGGGTATTTGTTCTTGATTGTGACTTTGTTTAACTGACGATAGTCAATGCACATTCTGAGAGAACCATCTTTCTTTTTCATGAACAACAGTGGAGCACCTCATGGAGAGATACTAGGCCTTATGATGCCCTTATCTAGAAGGTCTATCAACTGTTCTTTCAATTTTTTAAGCTGGGCTAGAGCCATTCTATAAGGAAGAGTCTGAATGGGCTAGGTATCTGGATGGAGATCAATTCTGAAGTTGATTTCCCTTTTGGGAGGAACTCCGGGAAGATCTTTTGTAAACACTTCTGGATAGTCATTTACTACTGGGACTGACCCAATAGTTGGGATTTCGGTGCTTGAATCCTTAGCCCGAACAAGATGATAGGTATACCCTTTATAGATCATCTCCCTAGCCTTAAGGTAAGAGATAAATCGACCTATAGGAACTGAGTTACTACCCTTCTATTCTAAGACTGGCTCGTTTGGAAACTGAAATCGAATGATCCTAGTTCTACAATCGACTGAGGCATAACAGGAATGTAACCAATCCATGCATAGAATGATATCAAAATCTACCATTTCTAGCTCTTCAAGATCTGTTGAGGTGAGTTTCTTAGAGAATGTGATAGGGCAATATTTGTATACCCGTCTAGCTGTAACTGGGTCACCAACTGGAGTAGAGACTGAGAAAGGTTCTGAAAGAGTTTCTGTACTGACACCGAAGTTTACTGCTATATAGGGAGTTACAAAGGAAAGAGTAGCGCATGGATCTAACAATGCATAAACATCTAAATGAAAGACTTGTAATGTACCAGTGACCATATAGAGAGAATCTTCCTGGTCCTGGCGAGCCTTGAGAGCATACAACCTATTTTGGCGCTGACCGCCACCTGTACCAGATGAAGCACTCTGCTGAGTTAGGCGACCTACTGGAGCTGTAGACTGAGCATCTATTATTGTTACCCCCTTGCCCTTGTCTGGCAGAAGGGAAATCCTTCAACCTATGGCCAGACTAACCACATCCAAAGCATCCTTCCTTGCCTGCAAGACACTCACCCAAATGGTTCTTACCTTACTCTGGACAAGTTGGGAAGGTCATGTTACCTGAAGAACACCCTTGAGAATTAGAACTTGATGCCTTACCTTCCTGATCCTGTGGAAACCTAGGGGGTGGAGCACTAGTTGATGAAGGTGCTGGGGTTGTAGACCTCTGCTGAAATTGTGAGCGATTTCCACCACCTGATTTCTGCTGAGAGTATTCATAATTCCCTGTTCTAGCTTTCTTGTTGTCCTTAGACATTTCCCTAAGCTTATTTCCCTCAACCTGCTGAGCATGAGTTATAAGCCTAGAAGTATTCATATCCTCTAACAACATATAATTCCTGAACTCTATTTTCACGAAGTTGGAAACCCCAAACATAAACTTACTCATCTGTGCCCTTGGATCAGTAACCATGTGTGAAGAATACCTGGAGAGTTGAGTGAACTTAAGTTCGTATTCTTGGACTGACATTGTACCCGGCTTCAAATTCATAAACTCCTGAGCTTTAGCTTCTCTCAACTCCCTTGGGAAGAACCTGTCCAGAAAGCTCCAGTAAAACACTCCCAAGTCATAAGAGCTGCATCCGCACCCCTATTGTCTTTCCACTGTGTAAACCATATATGAGCCACATCCTTAAGATGGTAGGATGACAACTCTACCCTATCATTACTAGTTAGTTACATCACTCCAAAGATTTTCTTAACCTCATCAATGAAGTTCTATGGGTCCTCACCCACTTGCAACCCTAGAAACTCAGGCGGATTCATTTGAACAAAATCTCAAACTCTGGCTGCCACTGATCCACCATTAGTGTTAGTAGGAGCTGGGACCTATTGATTGTTCTTATTGACTACACTTTGAGCATATAGTTGAATTTCATTTCAGAATTCTGCATTTGTAACCTCATGGTCCGAGATTTGAGGAACTACGTTAGCGTTGTGTGCGTAAGCATTCCATGCGTAAGCTCTATGAGGAGGCACGATCTGAAACACATAACGACAGATTAGAAAGAAAAAGTTAGATCATACCTCACGCACGATAAGAGTAGCAAAGAGAGTGAAGTTTTTCTTAAAACACTTCGAAGCCTCCCTCTCATAGATGTGATGCACTTCACACCCATGAAAGACACTATACTTAGTGCAGCTTTCAGACATCCTAGGAATCTTAAACATAATGCTAAGATACCAAGTTTGTCATGCCCCGAGGCTACCCTTGACGTAAACATGGTACCTAGGATCACGAGTGACCCCAAGCTAACATATCAAGCATACTAAGAACAACTGAATAAATATATACTATGCGGAAGCTAAAACAATAGTTAACTTCAAGTAGGGAATACCCAAAACTTATCTGAATATATAAAACTTACTAGGAGTTTAGTGATACTGAACAATCACTCAAAAACTAAAGTTGAGTCTAACACTATGTCTGAAAAGTCTCTACTGAATAGAGTTGTTGGGACATGCCTCCAGGTAACTCTAGTAAAACTGAAAACTAAAATAAAGGACTGAATATGAAAAACATGTCTATTGTCCTCGAAGTATGAGGACTTACCAATGAAGCTACTGAATACGGATTAGGAACCGATCTATGCGTGTTCGGGATGCTATTACCTGAACCTACATCATGAAAGGATGTAGCGCAGAGTATGCGTCAGTACTTGGAATGTACTGAGCATGCATGATATAGATAATAGCTGAACAAATTTATAGGCTGAACAAAGCACAACTAAGCAATGATATAATCTGAACAAAATATAAATGTTGAAATATAACTGAAAAGAACTGAACTGAATGCAATGACCAACTACCGATTATTAACATAACATGCTGAGATTTAATGTTGAAGTATAACTAAAAACCTGGTCAAATACACTAGAGTTTGGCTATGGGAGCTACTATTAACCGACATAAAACCACGTGAGCTAAACGCGGAGTCCGATGTATACGCCCCATCGAGAGGACCCAATATACCTTTCCAGGGGTATAAAGGCATGACTGGCGTGATCACTAAATCTGTTGCCCTTAGAGGGGACTTATAAACCTATAACGGCACATAGTTTTGGGACTATGAGGGTACACTAAACCCTAGTCCTACTTGGTACTAAGTCTACTCCCAAATGGAAATGTGTATGACACAACATAACTGAAATACTGGATTAGCTCAATATTCTGACATGTTAACTGAGAATATTCAAAATCTAAGGCATGTGTATCTGTTTAACCTACCTAGCAAGTGTAATTCATGAACTAAGAGAATCTACACTACTAAGGTTCTGAGTTTAATACAAAGGACTAAGCAACGATTCCACGAAAACATGATAATCTGATTGGGAACACTATAACAGCTAAATCACAACAATTCTCCAAGGTTTTAGAAACCCTTGGTCTAAACATGATATAAAGAATCAAGAATCTAACTAAATTCTAGGGACCTAATGGCTGAAAGGAATCCATTAGTGAAATTCAACATACCTGGTGATGAAATATAAGAGAAATCCTTCGATTTCAGGGCTGGAACTAAAGAAAATCTCTTGCTTGTTCTTGAAAGGGTTGTCGACTTTTTCTCTTTTTTTTTTACTCTAATTTTGATGAATTTTGGTGAATAATGATTTAGGTTATGTTTTGACTAGGTTATTAGGCTTAAACTGAGTTAAACGACGTAGTTTAAATGCCCAAAGCATAGGGGAAAAGATCAAAACAAACTTAATTTAAAATCTAACGGAGGCTGACCACGATGCCACTGATGGTTTGTCGTAGGGACCACAGACCATCAAGTGGGTCGTGGTTCTTAGCAGTGTCTACTGGTTCAGAGCCCTCCCCTCTACGGTCCACTTCACGGACCGTGTGAAGGACTATAGACTATAAAGGTCACCGTAGTTCTTCACTTGGGTTAGGGGTTTACTGGTTCAGCTTCACGAGCATCACCACAACCTGTCATCAAGACCACGGCCCGTGGAGGGCTCTGTGGTCTGATGCCTGAACCTTGGGTGATTCTGCCTCGCCTCCACGAGCCTTCCCACAGCTGGTGTAGTGGTAATACGACCTATGAAGGGCCCCGTGGTCCATCACTTCTGGGTGGGTGTGAACCACAATAAGGGTGACGGATCATGGTTCCTTTCAGGGTCCATGAACCCCTCTGTGGTTCACAAATTTTCTATTGTTCTGTCTGAGCTAAGTTCTGAGGTGTTTCATAATACTTCCATGACTTCATTCTTGAAATCATTTGCATTGAGGTTCTTGATGAAGTTGTTAAGTTTTAGCTTCCATCTTTAACAATTAAGGTTTTGAGTTCTTGATGCGAGGGTCTTTCGAATGAGTGTTGTGTTGCTAGAATTTGAGTAAGATTTCAATAAGAGTTCATTGGGTTCATATTTTCTGATAGAAATTGAGTGAGATTTTAATGAAATTGCATTTGGGTTATGAATTAAAGTGAGTTGGAAGAGGAAGAGAAAATCAGTCAAATATAGGTGTCGAGGTCCGCGTTGTGGAGGCGCTTGAAATTTCCAGCCGAATACCCCACCACCCCCGCATTGCGGAGAGGATTTAGAGTCTTCTATCTCAAAAATCTTTTCTCAACTAAAATTAAATTCCTCCCCATTTCACGCCAATGTTTCTTCAATTCATGTCTTCGCTCTCTTCTTATTACTAACTATCTAAGCCTTCATCAATCATTAAGATATCATATATCATAGCTCTTCATTTCACATTTCAAATCAAGGTAAAGTTAAGAGAAAAGTTTGAAGAATGTCCTTTTAAGTCATTTTGAGAAGTCTTTTGCAATTAACTATAGACTTGAGCTAAGTCTTGAGTAAACGAGTTGAGAATGAGAAGAGCTTCATTCATGAGTCTATATTGCTATTGAGATCCTTAAGTTGAGTTGTTCATGTCCATAAGTCCGCATGAATCCTATGAATTGAGTATTCTTTAAATGAGAAATACCGTTGAGTTCTAAGTTCTTGAGTTCTAAATATTGAGTTTCTATATTGTTATTGAGATCCTTGAGTAGATTCGTTCATATCTATAATTTAGCATGAACCCTAATTGGAGTTATACATCTTGAGAAGCTTTTAAAACGAATATTTGAGTTTTAAACTGAGTTTGAGGAAGTAAAAGGAGTTAGAGAAAGAGTATAAGGTAACTATGTATTTCCCAAGTGTTTCACCTTTTTCACGAAGAAAGAGAATATTACTTTGAGAAAAGAAAAAACTTTTAATTTCTAAACGAGTTTATGAGTTCAGAGATATTTCAAAGTAGTTACCTCTTTTAAGAGGATAGTTTTGAGAAATTATCTCAAACGAGAGGAAGATTATGTTTTTAAACATTGAGCATGATTATATATTATTGGGAGTAGTATTGAGCACCGATGTGGGTATGAGTTCAGACAACTCACACTTCTCATAAACCATGCATGCCAACATAGGTACAGGATCATACTTTTTAGATAAATCCTAAGTGCCTCCAGGCAGAGCTTAGTGGATCTAGTTTGTCACAACCCGAGTGTTACGACCTAGACAATCGTGATTGGCACCCACACTAACCCTCTAGTGGGAGAAACATTAATACTAATTAGCTAACCGAAGAACCAAACAACTAAGGCATTTAAGTTACGGAAACAAGTTAAATAGCTAAAAACTGAAGTTCCCATAAACTTCTAAAAGATCTAACAACTAAACAATGCGGAAAATACGCCTAGAACCTGAAAGTCAATGTACCAAAACATCTAGAGTTCAACAAGTCTAAACAAGAAGGGATACAACCCCGAACTAATGAACTAACAACTAACTAGAAAAGTCTAAGTCCGAAATGTGTACATAGACGAAAGGAGAACTCATGGCAGCCCGAAAGAACTGGCTCACCCTTGAATTCGAAAGTGATCACTGATCTTCTAAGCGAGGTCTGTCAATAGCTACCTGAAGATGCCCTGTACTCAACAAAGAAAGAGCAAGTGCAGTATCAGTACACAACCACAGTGTACTGGTAGGATCATACGGCTATCCCACTAAGTGTAATATACATAAGTCGATACAACAATATAATCACATGCATA